>JAATLQ010037975.1:0-71316 GCA_013421005.1 Heliconius erato x Heliconius himera | reverse complement strand
ATTTAAGTGTGTTTTTTTAAACAATTGGAACATCCTTATTGGAACTACGAAAATGCGGGTTGCATTAAGGTTTAAATAATTTTCACATTAGTAATCTTAAGTGTTTTGCAAACATAAGTACATTACATCAATAATTACTGAATTATTTAGTTAAAGCGGGCGAAGCCGCGAGCGGGTCGCTAGTCTATATATATAAAAGGACTTGTGCTGACTGACTGAGGTAAGACGCACGCAGAGCCGTAACCGCTGATGGTAGAAACGTGAAACTTGGGCAGATGTTTATTTTCATATTCTGGACATCCACTAAGAAGGGAATTTCAAAAATTTTAACCCTAAAGGGATGAAATAGGGATTGAAAGTTTGTATGGAAAAAAATTTTAATCTGCACCGATTTTTATAAAATTTGAAATTCAGACTCTTAAAAATATTTCATTGAACACGTGTTTCATGGTTTTTAAGAATTCACCCCCTAAGGGTTCAAATAAGGGGTTGAAAATTTATATGGAAAAGTCTTCAAATTGCCACCGATTTTTATAAAAATTTAAATTCAAACTCTTCAAAATATTTTATTGAACACGTGTCTCGTGGATTTTTTAGAATTCACTCCTAATAAGCGGGCGAAGCCGCGCGCGCCCTCTAGTTTATTATAACGAAGTTAAATTATTTTTAAATTTTGTTTTGTTTGTTTGATATACTTGTGATAAACTAACATTCATTTTAAGAATATAAATTTATATTATTTAGCTTAACTCACCTTATAGAAAGACAACAATGTATAAATGGCTATTGGGCTGATAAAATAAAAAAATAAAAAAAAAATAACACGAAATAGGATCTTTTTGGTTGTGGTTCTGTTATTCAAAATAAAATAATCACAAAGTTATTACAAAAAGTATTCATAGAAAATATGATAGTGGCAGCGAATCAGACTAAATTTCAGGATATTGATATTAAAAGTAAAGCAGATAAGAAGAAAGTCCAAAATGGTGTTGATTGAAGGATAGATAGGCGCTGGTGAAGTTAATATAAGCATATTTTTTTAAATTTCACGCTGTACCTGTTAATCCTGTATGTACGGAAACTTAGTGTTATGATGCATGATAAAAAATGTAGAATTTAAAAAAAATTATAGGTAGCTTTTGCAGCCGCACTCTCCCTGTATTCCGCATATACGCAATTGGAACCTGGTGTTAAGTAATTCATAGTAAAGAGTATTAAATTGGAAAAAATAAATTACTTTGAATGAATTTCAAAGAACACAGAAGCATTTCCAATAACTTGCTTATTAAAATAATCTTTTTTTCTTCATATTATACGTAGAATAATTATATTTTTAATGATTTTCTAACATAATTATTTGTATACTCAGATATCGCAAATTATATCAAAACGATATCGTGAAAACGGCCAAAAAAGATTTAAATATGTATGCACTCAATTTGTGTGAAATTAACTACAATTACACGTTTCTAATATTTTTTGAATCTTTTCCTTTATTTGCACTGCGAGTTGCAACGTTTTAACAAATTTTATAATTATAGATCTACGGGAAATACTCTATAGATTTTGATTACAAGACGAATAAAGTTGACAATTTAAAGTTTGCGGGTAATAGATTTATAGACTTGATGGTAATTAAATAAAAAGGATTAAATATATATAATTATTACATTTGACAACGAATTGACATTTGGCATTTATCTACGATTTGGTGTCTAAAACAAGTTTATGATTTGATGGTTAACTAATAGATTAATTATTCTTTAAATAAAAAAATAAATCAGGTTCACGCTGTATTCCGCAGGGTAGGCAGAGGGAACCTTGTGTTAAGATACTCTCGAAGACATTAAGATGGGTATCCAACAACTTAAAAATAATAAGGCCACCGGCTGCGATAACATTCCAGCAGTATGCTGGAGAACGTTTCGAGAGGGAATTACACAAACTGATTATACAAATCTGGAATAAAGCATCTATGCCCGAAGAATGGGGGACTGCTGCTGTCAAATTGTGTGAGAAATGTACCGACACTCAACAAGAAAACACTAAAGTTATATTTGATCACATTGTCAAACAGTAGCGTGGTATTTGGAAAGAATTGACCACCAAGTACGATTTTAAAGGCACGTGGAGGAAGAAATACGAGAAGGAAGCTAAAGAAAGAGGCATCATCATCCCTCAAGACTAAAGAGCTAAAAATACCTTAAACTAACCAGCTTTTCTCTTTCATTGGTCGATTTATTGCGTTATTTCTTATACTTAAAAAAAACTCTTTTCTAAATTCATATATATCTTTTTATTCTCTTTTTAAAATCAAATAAGTATACTAACTAATTTTCAAATTGGAAAATTAAAAGAATATGGCAGAGCATTTAAAATCCATTGTCAATTATTGACTTCAAACATATCCAAAAAGACAGTATAACTTCTTATTAATTATTTCTTTGTAATTGCTGTAAAATACTATATAATAAATTTTACATTATTAAATATAAATTGTTATAAAAAATACATATAAACATTCAATTTCATTTTTGCCTGTTCTCTTTGGAATTTCACGAAATCTCAGTGCTGGAGGCCATACGTCCCAACGATCTTCCAAATCTCGTCTTTCTACTCCGCGTAGTTTATCTGTGCGTTGTTTGTCAGTCATTCAGTAATGGAAGAGTTTATAAATGCAATATAGATGATTGCTTTAAGCAGTGAAAGGATCCATAAGCGTTTTGATTTAGAAGCGTGATTGATGTAAGAAGAGAAAGATTAAAGCCATGATGATGAATTAATGATATAATAATAGCGTTTGATCTCTAAACTTAACCAGTCCGATGACTTAAGCTAATAGCTACGAGTAAATATTTTATTTAACTCCATTCTGTATCCCGCACGTAGCAGGATAGGCTAAACCTGGGGACTTAGTGTTAAGATTAAGACATTTCCATTCCCTACTTGTACCCCGCACATCAATATTAAGACACTCCGTTCCCTTTAAAGCACTTCCGTACCCAATTTTCCGCCAATTTTTGAAGACATTGAGTGTTGAGAAATAAAAATAATAAATATTTCATTTCTTCGAGTGCATATGAAACTCACAACCTGTCGCGTGTACAATCACACGCTTGTGCCACTGCGGCACAATTGGCCTGTATAAAAGATGGAAAATTTTAATATATTTAAATATTTACAATTAAATTAATTAATGAACTCTATATGCATACGTTTCTTTCTTATTAACCGAATGAAAAAATCTCAGGGGCAAGTTAGATGATTAAACATATAACAACTATAAATACGTTCGTAAAACTGTCTGCTACATCGAATAATCGCCCAGTGTGTAACTGTAAGTCTCAGTGAGAACTGCTATAGTAATATAATTAAATAAATATTTAATTTAATTTAATTTAAATAAAATAAAACATTGTACTTAGTACTAATAATACTATACAATATATAAAATATTTTTATTGACAGATGGCGTCCAAACTAATTGTGTTGCTATGTTGCTTCGCGGCCGTGGCACTTGCTGTGGATAAATACTCAGGCAAGTTCGACAATCTCGACATCCAAGAGATTTTGGACAACAAGAGGTTGTTGCAATCATACGCCAATTGCTTCCTGGACAAGGGAAAGTGCACCCCTGAGGGCAAAGAAATGAAAGGTAAATGCAAGTTTTTTTAAGCTTCACGCATATAACATGGTAAACAATTAAACTATACTTGTAACTTGAAACTTATTTTTTTTTAATTTGTGTAAATATTATCACAGTGGTGTCAAATTTATATTAACGCCTTTTCTTACAGATCTCATTCAAGATGCCATCGAAACCGCCTGTGAGAAATGTACCGATACTCAACAAGAAAAAACTAATGTTATATTCGATCACATGGTCAAAAATGAGCGTGGTATTTGGGACGAATTGACCGCCAAGTACGATCCTGAAGGCACGTGGAGAAAGAAATACGAGAAGGAAGCTAAAGAAAGAGGCATCATCATCCCTCAAGACTAAAAAGCTAAAAACAACTTAAAATAACCAGCTTTTCTCGTTTATTGGTCGATTTCTTTGCGTTATTTCTTATGATTAAATAAAAACTCTTTTCTAAATTCATTTATGCATTTTTTATTTCCTTCATCTCTTTCAAAAATCAGAACCTTTGTCTTATTCGCATTGAGATTTAGACCATTATACTCACACCCTTCTTTCATAGTGGTGACCAATGCCTGCTACTCGCATTCTGATGATGCAATAAGCACTGCACCATCTGCGTACAGCAGGCAATTCACATTTAGGTCACCTACTATCACTTTCATATCGATTTGTTTCACTCCTTGGAGACAGCTATCCAAATACAAATTGAACAACCAAGCTGACATTTTTTTTTTTCGTGAGGAAATCCTGTTTCGGGTACCGGCCCGAGTGGGGACTCGAGCGGATTATGTGGGACTCGCGGACTGGCAGATGTAGACCGTCCGAATACCCACTAAAACTTCACGGTGCTCCTCCTCGACCGCCACTGGATTCCCACACTTTTAACGCGGCTTCCCGCTCCTCCTCGGGGCGCGCTGGGCTTGCCGGTTCCCCGGACGCAAGGCCCCGACGCCGGCAATAGACCGACGTCAGAGACATTGCGTCCAGGTCCCACGGCACGACTCCGGCCAGCACACACGCCGCCTCACCGGAGATTTTCCGGTACCCCCGTATCGGCTGGATGGCCGTCACCCTCTGCGCACGTCGCAGCAGGGTGACGTTGTGCCGAACCAGGGCGTCCGCCCATATGGGAGCACCGTAGAGGGCCATCGCCCTGACCACTCCGGTGTACAGCCGACGACTCGAGGCGCTCGAGCTCGAGAGGACCTTAATCCCCCTCAGGGTGCCGCCTCGAAGTTTCGTCTTTAAATCCCACGTAATCTCTCAGTGCATAAAAGCCGCAGATATATACAAGCAAATGGCACGTGCAGCGAGGGTAACCTGGGGTCTCACCCCAGAAGTCACAAGAACCATCTATACGGAAGTCGTGGCATCCATCATGACGTATGCAACAAGTGCCTGGTCTCAATCTACTGATATGCAGATGATTCGGAATCAATTGAATGCGCTCCAACGAGTTTTTGCCCAAAAGATCTGCAGGGCAGGGAGTACAGGACGGTATCTTTAACATCTGCGCTGGCTCTTTCAGGGTTATTGCGGGATTATTAGAATAAAAGAACATGCGAATCTGTACAGATCAAGAAAAGGATACTGTAAAGATTATCTACCATCAGGAAATGAACTTGAAATAAGAAAAAATACCTACCTAAATCAACCATATCCGTCAACCCACATAATCATCGATTTCAAGTTACTGGAGAACTTAAACCCTGACACTAGCACACTTCATAATATTAAGGGCCCTCAGATCTTCACCGACGGTAGCAAAATAGAGGGGAAAATAGGTGCAGCCTTATCCGATGAGAGGAAGGAAAAGAGATCAGTAATGAAAAATTTAGCCTGCATCCAAATTGTACAGTTTTCCAATCTCAGCTATATGCTTTAGTTAGGGCGACACAAAAAGTAGTTCATAGTGATTATCAAGTAGTCACTGGAACTTCTAAAAAATCCGAACTCGAGACATCCCCTAGCAAAAACAATAAGGGAAAACGTAAAAAAAAACAGAGCAGAAGGGAGAAAAATCAGACTGTTCTGGTTAAGGGCACACGTGGGTACTGCAGGGAATGAACGTGCCGATGAACTGGCATAAAGCGCGGCAATCACAAGTACTATCTGCGACTATAAGAAAATCCCCTTGTCACTTGTTAAAAGATCGATCAGGGAAGAGTCCGTTGGCATATGGCAGGACACATATGAATCTTCCCAGGCGGGGGCAGTTACCAAAAAATTCCTGCCAAATGTAGAAGTAGCCTACAAAATAGTAAGGACGACAGGATTTACTCCTGTACAAGTGCAAATGTTGACGGGTCATGGAGGTACAGCAGAGTACCTGCACAGATTCAAGTTAAAAGATTCATCAAGCTGTGAATGCGATGAGAATACAACAGAGTCGGTATGGCACATATTATTTGAGTACCCCAGATATGTTGCCGCCCTTGAAATGGCAATCGATAGAGACCTAACCGAGGTCGATCTTCCAAACATCATGGCAGATCCAAACTCCCGGCAAGCGCTCCTCGGTTACGCTGAAAGGGCCTTTCGTATTGCATGCAATAGGAATAGCTCTTTGAGACAAAGACACTTATTAAGGGACAGAGGGACAGAGGTACACCTATTAAGGGACTAGCTCTTTTTATGGATGACAATACTGAAAGGTTAGGCATAAGTTTTTGCAGATCTAGAAATAATAAATTTATTGCAATTTCACCTGGTCTAGCTTGTTTATTGAATGGGACCATTAAAAGGACGGCAGTAAGACGAAAAATATACGAAGCGCTACCGACAAGGACGACTGGATGCATAAACTGTCGAGTAGTGAGATCAAAGAACAAATTGGTCATACTGCTCGATTGGGGAGAACGGACGCCCTTCGAACGTTCACAGGAACTGCTTACAGTAGTAAGTGAAATGACAGGACAGGGAGCTCGTGTGATAAGCGTCGACGCTATGGTCGTTGACTATAATAAAGGAGAAGTGGCAGACCGACTGGGATGCATGAAAGCCTCAGAACAACATGAGGTGATAGCGTATGAGGACAGAGGTGAAGATCTCAGTTACCTAAAACTCAATCACTTGGACATCCAGAAAGTAAACCCACCATCTACCCTTGTTACTATCGAAAGCGGCTCAGAACTCTACCAACGTAAGACAGCAAAGGTACAGGCAAAACGTGCAGAAAACAAACCGAAACACATTGCTGCAAGAGGCGCATGCAGCGCCTTTATGACTGCCGTTGAAAACCTATTAGGTAGGAGGAAACCTTCACTACATAAAACCCAGGTGGTGGCCATAGATAAAATCACAAGAGACTCTGCAAAGACAACCGCTGTAAACACATGGGCAAAGTTAACAAGAGCGGCTGTGAATCAAGTAAAACACCCAATCTGGTACCGATCTCATCTGCATGGGACACAAAGACCATTACAAGAATGCTTTCCTTGAATTCCTCACAGTCCTTAAAACTACTAAAAAAGTAAAGCTCAGAACTTGCAAGGAAGTAATGCTTGCCTTTCAGGGAGAATACTCGATCCTGCAGGTAAAGCTCAAGGAGGCAGAAGCCGCCATATATAACAACGATACCGCCAAAACCATTACAGGCAACATGAACGGCAGTTACATGGCGGCGTATAATTCTGCAGTCGGCTTTGTGGAGTTGGATGAAGAGAAAACCAGACAAACAGACAACCTCAAATTCAACTTAACTGATAATAATCCCATTGTAGTCGTCGCCAACTGCACGAAAGTGATGCTGGAGGATAAAATGCTAGAGATGGCCAGATACTTCGACAACACTCTAGAACCCACGTCATCAGCGGAATGGGAGATACCTGGGATGCAGTGGGTCAATGGGGTCCTCGGATGCGATAAAACAACTTGGATTCTAAAACACTTTGACTTGAATAAAGACATTCAGTACACAGACATCCATTTTCAGTATACTGGTATTGTTGAGGTTAAGTACTATATGTTGGTGTACGCGATTGTATATTGAAACAGTAACGAGCACAAGCGGTTTGTATTCGTTTTGTTAGATTCATATGAATATGAAATTAACCATTAGCCAACCAAATGAAATTAACCATTAAAAGTGAAATCTCCGGCGATAAAGGAGACTGAAACTATTCCATACATTTTTGGGCCCAAAATATAAAGATATGAAAATGGCATGACTTAATAGATTTAGGTACATCATTCCCTCCTTGAAATCTATATAAATTTTGGCAATCTGAGAGCTGAGTTATTAGAGATTTGATAAAAGTGAGGTTAAGTTCGCAGCACATTTTCTTGAATATCAACTTCTATAAAATATATGATTACTGAGTTGTTTAAGCATTAATGTTTATTATTTATAAATAAAACACATTTTAATGAATATTTTATTCTTCTTCTATTATCTATTATTAAAATGTCATCTAAGAAGTGTGCAGGTGGAACTAAATTATTTTGGTATTTAGCCCAACTAAGGTATGGTACCTTATATATATAATACTCATAACATGAGCACAGCAGCCTACAATATTCATCCATACCATTCGTCTTCCTACAATACAATTGTAGTATTTCATAGCAATAGCTTCCCTTCCTCTACGAAAGCTGTCAACTAAAATGTAACAGAAATATATTTTCCTGCTTATATCTCGGGATTATATCACACCTCTAAGTAACCAGGTTTTCATCGTCTAAAGGTCGTCGGACTAGAGTATTGCAGTGTCCATTGGCTATCCCACAATTCACACAGCGATTCATATCCATAGCGTGGCGGTCGTAAGATCCAAAAGATTTCAGAGTGGGGAAGCGAGGGTCCTACAAAGTAGGCAGAGTCAAAATACGAGAAAAACAAAACAGTAGTCGTTGAAAATATCAAACAAACCGGAAACACTCAAAACATCGATGCGTTATGACACGAACGTAATGACAGAAACAAATGTTTTTTTTTTTAATGTTTTTTATTTAATGTTCTGATTTTGCGATGACAAACAGAAGTAAAAATGCAAAAAATCATTAGACAAGGTGCGATTGTCAATCAGCTGTCACATCTCTGATTTAAAATATGATTGATTTTAATCGATTAAGGATCTAAATCTTATTTTTTTTCATTTTTCTCCACTTCCAGAATGTCAATTAATTTATTATTTGCTATTCTAAAAATTAAAAAAAATTGTAATTTTTTAGATCACATCTCAATTCTTTACGTGTAGGCCCAAAAGTTTCTCGATCGTAATAAACTATTGGGCTTCTTTATTTTCTTTTTAGTTTGATGCAGTCGGGGTTTTTGTTTTTACAAATATTTTTTAATTTTCATTTTCTTGTTAGAATTTATTATGGTAATGATAATCATGATATACCTTTTTGAAATCCTAAAATTGAGCTCTTGAATTATCAAATTCAATTCAAACCCATATTGTAGTATTCGAAACGAATTTTTTTTTTCACTAAGTCCAATGGCGTAGCACAGCCGCCATGATTATTTTTTATTAACGTCACCTATCTAAGAACACTTGGGCTGCTAATACGAATCTAATGATACCTCAAATATGTAAATCCGTTCAGCGGTTCTGAAGATACGAGGTAATAAAGAATATTACATACACACAAGATACGCGCGAAAAACATAACCCTTCCTTAGCAGTCGGGAAATTACTTTAAAACTTTCAAGTAAGTTCCATTTAAGATATATTTAAAAGGTTTATTGTCCTTCGAACATTAAGAAATGATATACGAGTATCTGAAAGAAGCATTATAAAAAATATTTGTAAAAACAAAAACCCCGACTGCATCAAACTAAAAAGAAAATAAACAAGCCCAATAGTTTATTAGGATTAACAGTCGGGACCTCTTTAAATTATGCGGGGCTCCTGGTAAAGATTTTATTTATTGAAGAATTACTTATAGGTCCCGACTGTTAATCCTAATAAACTATTGGGCTTGTTTATTTTCTTTTTAGTTTGATGCAGTCGGGGTTTTTGTTTTTACAAATATTTTTTTATTTTTCATTTTTTTGTTAGAATTTATTATGGCAATGATAATCATGATATACCTTTTTGAAATTCTGAAATTGAGCTCTTGAATTTGATACCCATATTGTGGTATTCGAAACGAAAAATTTTTTTTTCACTAAGTCCAATGGCGTACCACAGCCGCCATGATTGTTTTTTATTAACGTCACCTATCTAAGAACACTTGGGCTGCTAATACGAATCTAATGATACCTCATATATGTAAATCCGTTCAGCGGTTCTGAAGATACGAGGTAATAAAGAATATTACATACATACAAGATACGCGCGAAAAACATAACCCTTCCTTAGCAGTCGGGAATGAAATAAAAAACACTATTTGATTAAAAACCATTTCAATGCAGCCTCCCGCTGTATCCCGCACGCATGCAGGATAGGCAGATTGGACCTAGTGTAAAGACATCCGTTCCTTACTTTCAGCCAAATTCAGAAGGCATCGCGTGTTGAATGGCGGAACTCAACGCCGCGCTTTGCCTAGACGCTAGAGCGAAGAAATGAAAATAAAAATTTATGCACATAATTAATTTCCTCGATTGGTGATCGAACGAAAAATTAACGAATCAATTTGTTAAATTGATCTGATGGAATCAACGAATACAACATAATAAAATAAATGATATAGGCAAAAAATAAATAGAGTAGAACATCCTACATTTGTTAATTTATGTATAAATGCTACTTTGTATAACAATTATAATATAAATATTTAAAATAATATGTTCCGCGTCCCTCTTTCCTGTCTAAAAGAAAAAAATCTCAGGGGCAATTTAATTGTTTTAAGATATGAATACTATAAATATGTGCATGAAACTATACGCACTGTCAATACTCACTGTGAAACTGGGAAGGTATGTTTTATTAGTAGCTAATATAATAATTATTTTCATTAAATTTAATTTAATAATATTTTATTTTATGTTAGATGGCTTCTAAACTGATTGTGCTAATGTGCTGCTTCGTGGCGACGGTACTCGCCGTAGAAAAATATACAGATGAGTTCGATAATATTGACATTCAAGAAATTCTGGATAACAAGAAGTTGTTGAGATCATACGCTAATTGCCTCCTCGATAAGGGCAGGTGTACTCCTGATGGCAAGGAACTAAAAGGTACTAGTCTAAGACTTACATAAGCGAATATAATATTAGTTTTTAGAAACAGAAAAGATAACATTATGAATTTTGATTTTAGTAATTTGACTTAATATAACCCTTATAAGCTAAAAAATCTTTACTGAAATGAAATTGATACAGATATGTACGAAATACAACGTATACACTTATATTTCGTCATCATTGCGAATCTTTAATTTTGAACTTTAATCATTGTTGTCTCTTTCTATATGACTATTGAGAGAGCAACAGTTTAATCTCTATTCATAAAATTTAACCTAAGTAAGATACCCCTTTTAGATTTGTAAGATATAAAATTATTCATAACTAAATAATGAAAAGTTATTTTTTTCCCAACTTGCCGCCCAATGAAAGTTTATTTCCTGCCTTTTCAGAGCACATACAAGATGCTCTCGAAACTGGATGTGAAAAATGTACTGACGTTCAAGATAAGGAAACAAAGAGGGTAATGAAACATTTGGTTAAGCAAGAACCTGAAATTTGGAAGGAGTTGACTGACAAGTATGATCCTAAAGGTATCTGGAGGAAGAAATATGAAGAGCAAGCGAGAGCGGAGGGCATTATTGTTCCTCAAGATTAAATCGCTTTAAAATTATTAATTATCCTTGTAATTGAGCTTTTATTTTAATTTTTTAAAATAAAGTATTTTTTTAAAATTTTGTTTTGTTTGTTTGATACACTTGTGATAAACTAACACTCATTTTAAGAAAATAAATTTATATTTTTTAGCTTAACTCATCTTATAGAAAGACAACAATGTATAAATGGCTATTGGGTTGATAAAGTAAAAAATATAAAAAATAATGCGAAATAGGATCTTTTTGGTTGTGGTTTTGTTATTCAAAATAAAATAATCCCAAAGTTATTACAAAAAGTATTAGTAGAAAATATTATAGTGGCAGCGAATCAGACTGAATTTCAGGATATTGATATTAAAAGTAAAGCAGATAAGAAGAAAGTCCAAAATAGTGTTGATTGAAGGATAGATAGGCGCTGGTGAAGCTAATATAGGCATGTTTTTTTTAAATTTCACGCTGTACCTGTTAATCCTGCATATGCATGAAAAAAAATGTGGAATTTAAAAAAAACTTTATAGGTAGCTTTTGCAGCAGCACTCTCCCTGTATCCCGCATATAACCAAGAGAAACCTAGTGTTAAGTAATTCATAGTAAATAATATAAAATTGGAAAAAATAAATTACTTTGAATGAATTTCAAAGAACACAGAAGCATTTTCAATAATTTGCTTGTTGAAATTATATTTTTTTCTTCATATTATACGTAGAATAATTCTTTTTTTAATTATTTTCTTACATAATTATTTGTATACTTAGATATCGCAAATTTGAGGAGATTGTGACGATAAATATCACTTTGGCTTGGTAATCAAAATAGCACTGTCTTTAATTGTATGTTGACATAAACCTGTGAATCAGTCATATATTATGTTATATTATGTATATTGGAGTACCAGTCGGGAGATTAATAATGTTAAAGAAAATTTCCATTTGTCTTGTAAAATACAAACTTCAATTGAAGTATTAAATATTTCCTGGTTTCTCTAAAAATAAAAGATGTAGATATCAAAATGAATATCGTGAAAATGGCCAAAAGAGGTCATTTTCGAAATATTTTCTGAGTGAAAATCACTTCATTTTATCGTTTTAACATAAACTCGCCCACCGAAGGTTCCATACTAATTTCAGGATTGTAGGTATTGTAGATACGTACGATCATAGTAACGAAAAGTACAACGTATAAATGTTGGTAAACTTAAATAGAGTATGCTCTCAATTTGTATGAGATTAAATACAATTACACGTTTTTAATATCTTTTTAGGTCTTTTTCTTTATTTGCACTGCGAGTTTCAATGTTTTGGCAAATTTTATAATTATAGATCTACGGGAAATACTCTATAGGTTTTGATAACGAGGCGAATAAAGTTGACAACTTAAAATTTGCGGGCGAATGCACTTATTTTAGGACAAGCGATTTGTACTCGTTTTTTTAGGTTTACGGTTCTAGCCAAAAATCTAGGCGTAGACCGTCATTTTGACAGTACTAAGGATTCATATAAATATGGTCGCAATTCAGTATTTAGAGATTATTGTCTGATACAATATAGAGCTTTCCAACTATGAAAATAGTTGCGAACCAAATGAGACACAAATATAAGTTTGTAATGTGTTTTTTTTTTTTTAAATACTTTAAAATTTTGATTTTTATTTTTTTTCGTTAATGTCCAAGTCCATGAGGAATACCCTATAGGTTTTGATTCGCGGCAAATTTTATAAGAAACGCAGAAAAATCGATGTCTTACGCTCTTATCTTTTGATTCACACTTAGAAGCTAGATATTTGATATTAATTTCAGTGTGATACCTCCATGAAGTCTCGAGATAAAAAATGGTCTAGACAGATGGACTATAAACAGATCCTATAAGGGTTCCGTTTTTACCTTTTGAAGTATGGAATCCTAAAAATCATTACAAATTTATATTTTTTAACTTTATACAAAATGAGTATATGGCTGCAAATTTAAGTTTATCTACTTCATGCGACGTGTAATCACGTTATATATTTCAATATATATATACAGGGTGGAAGTGTCAGCACCACTTTAACTGAAACCACAATTTTAACTTCTCTATAAAAGCCTAATACAATTAAAAAAAATCTTTCCCTCAAAAATTTTAAAGTAATTTTTTTTAAAAAATATTGTTGTAATATAAAACACCATTTGTCAAGAACACATAAACCTATCAAAGAGAAACCGCCGCATACGCCTCGTTACATGAAATCGATAACACTATAAATATTATTTAAAATCATCAATGAATACGTAATAATAAAATAAATCATTTAGACAAAAAGGAAATACATTAGAGCACATCGTAGATTTAAATGTAAATTTAAGTAGATTTGATACTTTATATAACAATAGTAACATAATTTTTTTTGTTAAAGTATATATTTACCGTATTCCTTTTTTACTGAAACGAAACTTTAAACGAAAAAAAATCTCAAGGGCAATTTAATTGTTCTGAGATATGAAACTATACGCACTATCAACACTCACTTTGTGTAAAGCTGGTAAGGTTTTTAGCATTTTTAAGGAATTATTCCACACTTAGAAAAGAAAAATATTTATTGAGAAAACGTATAAAAATTTGAACGTAGCGGGACTCGAACTTGAACTTTTTTTCCAGGAGGCGCGGGTTCGAGTCCTGCTACGTTAAAATTTTTATACGTTTTCTAAATAAGTATGGTAAGGTTTTGATTTTAACTATGTAGCAGCTAATATTATAATAATATTTTTTTAACTCAATTTGATATTATTTTATTTTATATCTTATGTTAGATGGCTAATAAACTAATTGTGCTAATATGCTGCTTCATCGAGACGGTACTCGCCGTAGAAAAATAATATATAAGTGTGTGAAACACCCACACACAAACACACACTCATGTGTGTGTTTGTGTGTGGGTGTTTCATCATCATTATTCATCTTTTATTTTGACAGAGCAACACTTCAGTATGTGTTCCTAAAATTTAACCTAAGCGATACCTGAACGTATTTCATCTGATCTTCTACATTTCATAGATATAGGATTTCCTCACAATTAAACTTAATAACGTAATCCAATATTTGATTAAGCAACTTGAACTTGAAATTTGGAAGAAATTGACTAACGAGTTTGATCCTAAAAGTATCTGGACGAAGAAGTTTGAAGAGTAAGCTAGAGCAGATGGCATGACCATTCCTCAGATGTAAAACGTTTTTTAACTTTTGTTAAATTTATCTATAATTAAGTAATGTTTCTTTTTATAATCATTTGTCACACATAATCAAGGCGTAATACGTTTGTCACATGTCTTAAAATGTTCTGCCAGTTGGATTCCAAACTCTAAAAGTAGAATTGGCAAACCAAAACAGAGATAGCGAAACGCGCTGGATCAGTATAGGCCTGACTGGTAAACAAAAATATATAGGCAAGAATGGAAGAAATGAATGCCTTTGCTCAACAATAGGACCGGCTAGCATAATAGTAATAATTATAGTTTTCTATAATAAGTGGGATAGCCGAAGTACTGTACTTTATTTTTTTTAATTTAATTCGTTGATCTTAAGAACTTGCACTCATAGGTGCAAATCTTGTACTATCTACAATTTAAATTTTATAAAAAAAAACACTTTAAGAGCGACAGAAACTTGCCTACTGAGGCGTACGTACCAAAATCGGAAATCGAAAAGTACAACTTATAAATGTTGACAAACCAAATTATGCAAGCAAATGCACTCATTTTTTATGAGATAAGCTACAAATGTAAGTTTGTAATGATTTTTTTTCTTTACATACAAAATTTGAACATTTTACATTTTTTCCTTCATTTGTAATGTAAGTTCTAACTTCGTACCAAATTTTATATCTGTTGTTCTACGGGAAGTACCCTATATAGGTTTTGATCACGCGGCGATTTTCATACAAAATGCAGCAAATTCGATGCATAAATGCTTGTATCCTTTGACTGACAGTCTGTGGTCTGCATTTTTATGCATCATGCATAAATGAAACAATGATCTCAGGTGCAAATTAGATATTTTAATCTCAGATGCAACAGCTATAAATACAACTTATATCATAGATCACCATAGCGTTGTGCGACACCATGACGGTGAGTTTACAATCAACATCAACCTTAAGTTTAAACCATAAAAAATAACGTTTTTAAAAATATGTGCAAAATACTGATACAATTTTTTTTTGTTTTTTTTCCATATCCCACACATAGCGGGTGTGTAACAAACTAGTGTTAAGACACTCCGGTCTCCACTTTCCGCTGATCGCGCTTTGCCTTGTTGCCAGAGGGACAAAAATGATAATATGAAATATTTAATTTATTTCTCTATGCGGAAATCGAAGCCACAACGTCTTCGTCTTCAGCCACATGCTTCTGCCACTGCACGACGACATTTACGATATTTACTTACATTTATATTTTGAGCTCTTCGCTCTGGTGTCGAGGCAAAGCGCAGAGTTGAGTTCCGCCACTCAACACGCAATGCCTCTAGACCTCGGCGGAAAGTGGGCCACGGTGTGTCTTAATACTAGGTTCCCTCTCCGTATCCTGCTGTGTGCGGGATACAGCGTGAAGCTGATTTTATTTTTTTTTTAATATTTTTTACTCATTAGGTGCCTAAGCAGTCAATTGTAATAATCTGTTGCTTCTTGGCGTCAGTTATTGCTGTGGAAAAATACACAGACAAGTATGACAACATCAACATGCAAGAAATTTTGGACAACAGAAGGTTGTTACTAGCATACGCCAATTGTATTCTAGATAAAGGAAGATGTAGTCCAGAAGGTAAAGAACTCAGAGGTAAGAAATTAAATATGTAAAATTTGCTTTTTAGTACATTAATAATTATTTATATCATCTAATTTTATTGATATAATACTAGCAAAATTAAAACTTCTTCGTCTTGGCAAAATGCTTGTAGTTCTTAATTTGCTGATTAGATTTTCATAAAACATAGCTAAGAACCATTGCGATGAATAGGGTTTTCAATTAAAAAAAACACACTCAAATTGGCTTATTAATTCAGGAGCTACGGTGCCACATACAGACACACGTCAAACTTGTATTATCCCTCTTTTTGCGTTAGGGGTTAATATTATATGTTCTGTACATAATAAGCAGCCTTTTTCTTTAAGCTCATATAAGTTATTTATCGTATCTTTAGCTTATAATAACTTTTTTCCATAGAGGTACCAAGTATGGTTTTATAAAAGTATCAAATTCGTTTTACAAACAAATTCAACATTTATTTCATTTTATTCTATATTTCTTTGACTTTTAAAAATTAATTTTGTTTTTAAAATTAATGATTTATATGATTTAATAAAAATGGCCTACTTTTCATTAAAATTTACCAGTATCAATTTACTTTTTTATGGCTAATGCAATAAAACAAATTAAATATAGCTCTGCTGTTTATTATATTTTTTTTAAATTAAAAATTAAAGGACCACAAAGTAGGTTTACAGTAAGTAAGCCTGTTTTGTGAAATCTAAGTCTAAGTTACTATTTTGTTCATAAGTATAGATCCAACATCAGTGGTCACATGTGTGGTATACGTATCAGAAACGTAGTGTAGACAACACATACAGAAAATAAATAAAACAGACTATAATTTTTTTTTATGTATTATTTTTTATTTATTTTGTTTTCTTCTGGTAACCCACTGATTTTTAACGTCAAATACGTCAAAATAGTATTGGCAAATGGCACAAATGATACGCATGATTAAATAATATAATTAAAGAATAATATTAATACATTATACAGTTTATATTATTAAATATAGACTACAGGAGTAGGATAGAGTGGGAGTGTAAGCGCGATAGTTGTGAGTTCGACGCCGACCTTGGGAAATTACTTTCAATTCTTCCATTTAGAAAGAATGTATGGTGTTGAGTTTCTCATCTCACTCAATTATTAAATCTTAACCTATATCTGCTTACCGTTTCATGCAGAATAAAAAACGTATTGGCTGTACAATTTCACAAAATTCTACAATCTAATGTAGTAATTCGAACACAATTAATATCTAAATATATAATATTTTTTTTAGAACATATCCAAGATGCTTTGGAAACAGGTTGTAAAAAATGTACCGAAGCTCAAATAAATGGCGCTACCGTTGTAATAGAGCATTTGATCAAGAATGAACCAGACATTTGGAAGCAATTGACTGAAAAATATGATCCAAAGGGAAGTTGGAGAAAGAAATACGAAGATAGGGCTAGAGAAAAAGGCATTGTAATTCCAAAAGACTAGACACGAGAACACAAAATCAGAAAAAAATATATTATTTATATATTTAAACTTAATTCATTTTTTTATTAGCAAAAAATAATGTTATATACCTAACACTTTTTATGTTAAAACAATGATAAGATAAAAAAAATGACAGCTTCACTTAGGTTTTGTTAAAAATGTATATTTTTAATATTTTTTATTATAATTTTTATATGTAAAGGAAGCTATTATTTACCTGTAGTTTGCAATATCGGACGATATATGTACTAAAGTAAGATTAACTCTGGTAAATGCCGGGGCACAAAGTGTGACTGTAAAACCAACTGGTTATGGGTTCGATCCCCATCGAGGAGATGAAATATTTACTTACATTTATATTTTCATTTCTTCCCTCTGTCTGTCTGTCTGTCGAGGCAAAGCGCGGCGTTAAGTTCTGCCACTCAACACGCAATGCCTCTAGAATTTAGCAGAAAGTGGGGAACGGAGTGTCTAACACTAGGTTTCCTCTGCCTACCCTGCTGTGTGCGGGATACAGCGTGAAGCTGAAAAAAAAAGTAAGATTAACATAAATAAAACATCTACTACTAAGTTGAATATTCTTATGTATAAGTATGAAAGGTAAATAAGATTTAATTGTCTTTTTGTACGCCTTTTTTATATGCGTTTATTTCCGCCACTCAACACGCAACGCCTAGAGCATTCGGGCGGAAAGTGGAGGAACGGAAGTGTCTCAATCGGTCCGGAGTGTCTTAATACTAGGCTCCCAGGTTCCCTCTGACTACCCTGCTTTGTGCGGGATACTGCGTGAAGCTAAAAAATATATATATATTATAACGCAAAAAGTAGATATTGAAACACTTATTCACTTCCAATAGCTATATTTCTTACAATATTGTTAATTATAATCCACTATACTCCTCACTCCAACCACTCCTTTCCCGCCAAACCCCACCCCGACCGCTCCCAAGAGTTGCCGACGTGCCGGGTGACGCGTAACAATATATATAAAAAATATGGTTATTTCCCCTAAGAAAAAAAAACACCCTTAGAATTAAATATTTGTATATGTATAATATATTTGTCAACTGAATAAAATCGTATCGTATTTAGAAATGTATACAAAGTTTTCCTTATTAAAGTTCCGCTACGCCTAATTTTTTAAACGTTTGTTAATATTTTTCACTCTTTCGTGTGTGACTTACATTTCAAAAATTCTTAGAAAATATATAGTTTATCCTTTTCCTGATTCTATTTACTTAGATTGGACTACTGTTTGTATATAATGGAATTTAGATCCAGCCACAAAGCAATCTAAGCGATACTAAGTATGCGTTACACGTACCTTCCTGTTGTATGAAGACACATTTACCTCGACTTAACAAGGTTACTTATAACAATATTATAAGATTGATTTAAATTAACTTATGTAATAAAATATTTTTTTAAGAAAATTAAAATTTGAAATTAGGTAAATAGTGAGAACAGAGATTTTTTTGTATTCGGTCCCCTCTAGACACCCTATGCCCGTAAGGTAAGTAAATCTTAAAAACGTACTTATTTACTTAATTAGAAAACGTATAAAAATTTGAACGTAGTGGGACTCGAACCCGCGCCTCCTGGAAACATAATTAACTATTTTTCTTTCCTAAGTGTGGAATAACACTTTAAAAATGTTCAAAAATACTTACTTATTTAGTTGATTTGAAGATAAGCAAATTTCGTTTTTCGCAGGAAAACTATGTCATTCTAGTATGACGTTATTGTAAACGGTAGCTTGTTATATTTTTTGATAAAAAAATTGGTTAATGAAGTCTTGTTTAATATAATTATATTTCATTTAATAATATGTTTAGATTTCATAAGAATATTTATTACGTTTTTATTTTATTGAGAAATTTAAAAAATATCATTCAGTAATGTACAATTTAGTGAGGCCGGTCGTGGCGCAGCGGCACGAGGTGTGACTGCAAAACCGACTGGTTCTGGTTCGATCCCCACTCGAGGAGATGAAATATTTACTTAAATTTATATTTCCATTTCTTCGCTCTAGTATCGAGGTTAAGCGCGGCGTTGAGTTCTGCCACTCAACACACAATGCCTCCAGAATTCAGCAGAAAGTGGGGAACGGAGTGTCTTAACACTAGGTTCCCTCTGCCTACCCTACTGTGTGCAGGATACAGCGTGAAGCTAAAAAAAAAAATTTACAATTAAAGAATGTAGGTGAGGACATCGAGGTTGGATGCTCACCTGGGGGAATTAATTCTGTATTTTGTGTCTCTCGCGCTGGTGAAATGACGAAGAGCGTTGTGTTCCATCACTCGACACGTAATAAATCAAAATGTAGAGTCTTGACTAGACTCTTTCTGCCCTGATATACAGGACTCTACTGGTACTGCTTCTCTTTCATTAATTATGATATTACTTTTAATACGATTTGTCATAAAGGTCTTAATACATCTCACAATGTTAACAAAGCCCGGTCGTGGCAGAGGCGCAGAAGCGTGTGGCTGTAAACATGACAGGTTGTGTTATTCGATCCCAATTCGAGGAAAATAAATATTTAATAGTTTAATTTCTTCACCCTCGTGTGGAGGCAGAGTGCGGCGTTGAGTTTCGCCACTCAAATGCGTCCAGAATTTGGCGAAAAATAAGGAAAGGTATGTCTTAATACTAGGGGTTCCCTCTATATGCGGGAACCCTGTATATGCGGGATACAGGGTGAAACTTAAACAAAAACTAAATTATACTTATATAGAAATCCTAAGTGTGAAATAACACTTTAAAATTATAAAATAAAACTAAATTAACTAATCAGACTAGATCTAACAACATATATTCATCTAAACAACTCAGCTCGTCTACACGATGACTCATAGAACAAATGAACATACGTACGTTTGTACGTAATGACACTTGATCAACTGGACAATGGGTGTAGCATTAATTACAGTGTTACTGGTTCTCACTGTTTCAAGGACCAGTACCTATAGGTTACCTAATAAAAATATATATATGTAAGTTAGTTTTTTTTTAATTTAATTTAAATATAGTTATTTAAATATTTATATATATATTACACGTGTCTGCGATCGTTAAATAAATTGTTAAAAATAGCTAAAGTGTTTTTATTTTGATAGTGGATTTCAAATTTTTATATTATATAGAGTTTTGAACTCTACGGTCCTATACCCGAACACGAAATGTCTCTAATTGAGTGGAAAGTATACAAAGTAGTAGATTTGGTAAGTAAAAAAGAAATAATTTGAAAAAAAAAAAACACTGCATAAGAAATTACTAGATAAACCGGTATGAAGGTTTTTTGTTTCGTATAAAAATAAAGAATTTGTTTCGTATATTTTGAATGTTCTTTCTCACTCAGTTTCACATCTGATTTGCATGATTTGTAATAAAAATTACATATGTCAGATGAGATACCCATCACAGTAAAAAATATTAGCAAGTTACATTTAAATTAAAAGCAGATTTTTGAGAATTCCACATCGGATATTACGGATCTATTGTTTTATTTATCTAAACTTTCTTAACTAAAGCGTCAATTCTTTATTTCTTACACTTTAAACGGTCTACGCACAAAAAAAAATCTTCATTAAAAACCGTTCTGCTTTTCTTTTGTTCTGCTTTTCACGCAAAACCGTCCATTACTTCCAGAGATTAGCGTTAACAAACAGACAAACTTTTTAATAACTGACAATATTAAAGATATTGATTTTATTTTATACTTTTTGCTTCGAACCAATTATATTATTAGCAATAAAAGGTATATGTAGCATACAATAGAATAATATGATTGTTGTGTAATTAGAACAGAAATTATTATTTCAGTGAGTATTTAATAGGATAAAGATTTAAGTCGCCTTCATTGTTAAGACACTCCTGGCGCAGGATCACTTGACAATATCAGGATTTAAAATGAAGTGCGTGTTGCTGTTAGGTTTCCTCGTCTTCAGTGTAGCTTTGGCTGAAAAATATTCAGACAAATACGATGATTTTGATATATACGAAGTCATTAATAATAAAAGATTGATGGTTTCTTATTTGAAGTGCTTTTTGGACCAGGGACCGTGTACGCCCGAAGGAAAGGATGTTAAAAGTGAGTTTTCGAGTCGTTTATTTTAGACTATTATTGAATATTACTGAGGTCAGTCGTGGCGCAGGGGCACAAAGTGTGATTGTAAACGTGACAGGTTTTGAGTTCCGTCTCCACTCGAAGAAATGAAATATTTATTTAAATTTATATTTTCCCCGACTGCTAAGGAAGGGTTATGTTTTTCGCGCGTATCTTGTATGCATGTATGTATGTATGTAATATTATTTATTACCTCATATCTCCAAAACCGCTGAACAGATCTACATAATTGAGGTTTCGTTAGATTCGGATTAGTAGCACAAGTGTTCTTAGATAGGTGACGTTAAAAAAAAACAATCATGGCGGCTGTGGGACGCCATTGGGCTTAGTGAAGAAAATCGTTTCGAATACCACAATATGGGTATCAAATTCAAGAGCTCAATGCGAGGATTTCAAAAAGGTATATCATGATTATCATTACTGTAATGAATCCTAACAAAAAAGTGAAAAATAAAAAAATATTTTTAAAAATAAGCAAAAACCCCGACTGCATAAAACTAAAAAGAAAATAAACTAGCCCAATAGTTTATTAGGATTAACAATCGGGACCTCTTTAAATTTCTCTTCCTCTTTAATTTTTACTGCTGAATATCAGTATCTTTATTTATGCGTAAATATAATATAGGAAAAATATTTTGTAAAAGTTAGAATACAATGGGGAAAATCACCCACAATGGCTACTACTTGGTTAACTATAGACGCTTTTTTAGGAACGACTTTACCTTCTGTTTAATGATTTAAAGCAAGCCCACGTACATATATATATATATATATATATATATATATATATATATATAAATTCTGGAGGCACTGGGTTGTGTGACAGAACTCAACAGCGCGCTTTGTCTCGGCGTCAAGACGAAGAAATTAAAATATTAATTTAATTTTCTTGAGTGGGGACCGAACCCACAGCCTGTCGCGTTTACTGTCACTAAGCCACGACTGGTGTAAAATTTAATATAACTTCAAGTGACATAATAAAGGAAACACTTGTAAATTCAACAAGATATAACAATTTTAATTTTATTGCAGTGTACATAAAAGATGGAATGGTGACCGGATGCGAAAAATGTACAGAGGCTCAAAGAAAAAAGGCTAGAGTTGTCGTTTCCCACGTACGTAACAACGAGAAGGAGTACTGGGAAGAGATGAAGAAGAAATACGACCCGAACAGCGAATATAAAGAAATATATGAAGCTTTTCTGGCCCGTGATGACTAATTTAGTTACATTTATTATGTAAAACCACAATTTGTTATCACAATAAAAGTTGTTTGATACTGGTTTCATAATTTTTTGTTAAAGTTATTTAATATAACTTTAATATATATTAATATTTAGCATGTTAAAGAAATGCCCAAATCCTAAATCCTTTACAGACTATCGTCCGATCTCTATCCTGCCGTTCCTGTCTAAAGTACTAGAACGTATAGTCCACCAACAACTCTTATCCTTCCTCACCAAGTATCATATCCTATCTTCCTTCCAGTCTGGATACTGCCCTGGACACAGCACTGTCACAGCATTAAACAAGGTTAATGAGGATATTAGATATGGAATCGATAATCAACAAATCACTATTCTTACTCTTCTGGACTTTTCAAATGCTTTTAATACTGTTAATTTCGATATCCTTTTAGCTATCTTAAAATCTATTAACATTTCCTCAGAGGCTATTGAATGATTTTACTCGTATCTACATAGCCGTGAGCAATCCATTTGGTTAAATGATAAGCAGTCGTCTGTGTGCAGTCTTAATGCTGGTGTTCCTCAGGGTGGGGTACTTTCTCCTTTACTTTTTTCCATCTTCATCAATTCCGTTGC
The DNA here is from genome assembly GCA_013421005.1 of Heliconius erato x Heliconius himera. NCBI lineage: Eukaryota > Metazoa > Arthropoda > Insecta > Lepidoptera > Nymphalidae > Heliconius > Heliconius erato x Heliconius himera. The sequence continues at coordinate 47,728 of JAATLQ010037975.1, read as the reverse complement.
TAACCTTTTATCCTTACCGTTTCACTTATACGCTAATGACTTGCAGATTTACACGACTACTAACGTAGATGACATTGCGAGGGCTATTAGTCTAGTTAACTCCAATCTGCAAACCATTAGTACCTGGAACAAATCATATGGTTTGTCTGTAAATCCTAAAAAGTCTCAAGTGTGTATTCTTGGCAGTCCTAAGCAACTTAGCAAAATCAATATCCCTTCCCTTCCACCTATAATCTTCGACGCTTGTAATTTGGAGTATTGCGACAGTGTGAGAAATCTAGGTATCAAGGTAGACAGCACTCTCTCGTGGACGCCTCAAATATCTGAGTTAAGCCGCAGATTGTACTACGCTATGGGTAGGTTGAAAAGATGGAAAAATCTATTACCAATAAAAACCAAAATAACCCTAGCACACTCACTTTTACTACCTATAATAGACTATGCTGACACCTGTTACCTAGATTTATCACAGCAATTGCTCATCAAATTAGAGCGCCTTCAAAATCTTGTCATAAGGTTCATCTTTGGTCTGAGAAAATTTGATCATATCAGTCAGCATCGAACGAAGCTTGGATGGTTTCTCATTAAAGAACGTCGGAATGTCCACACCTTGACTCTTCTCTACTCTATTCTCTTCCATCCTGATACTCCCACTTACCTTAAAGAACGCTTTACCTTTCTCGTCTTCCCCTAAGTCCCGTCTTCCCCTAAGTCTCCGCTCCCAAAGTGATAATGTCCTGGAAATACCTTTGTGTCGTACCCGTTGCTACAGTGAATCATTCACTGTCCAAGCTGCGAAGCTATGGAATAGCTTACCACGAGCTATAAGGCAGTCTAAATCCATAAATATATTTAAATATAAAGTTAAAAATTACTATCTTAGTATGTAGTCTATTTTATATGTTTTTATGTATTTATCATGTATTTTCTATATTTATATTTTTTTATTATGTATGTGTATTCTATGTAGTTTATGAGATAGTATTTGTGTAGGCTTATAAATAAATATTATTATTTATGTTAATATCTCTATATGTAATTTTCTTTTATCTTTGCACCGCGCCATGCCCGTTCTTTTAAATTGATTCTTTTGATAAGGTTGCCTGGAAGAGATCACTCTTAGTGATAAGGCCGCCTTTTCACATTTTTTTTATATGAATTTATTTGTTAATTTTGTACTTTTCTGGTGTGAAACAAAGAGTTTTTATGTTATGAAATGCGCCGTTGAGTTCCGCTACTCAACACACAATGGATGTATGGAAATTTTAATGGGGACGGAGTGTCTTAACACTAGGTTCCCAGGTTTCCCTCTGCCTACGCTGTTACGTACGAGATACAGCGTCAAGTTACAATTAACCTACCTATTACAAATATTTTATGCTATATCTCTCTATATTTATTTAGTACAAATGGTGTACATTAGAATAGAAAAGAAACAAAAGTAATAAATTAAAAATATTTTATTTATTTATTCCTATATATACAATGTAGTACATACTACAAAATATTAATTTAATTTAATTTTTAACATAAAATATTATAATAATATTATAATTAAAAACAATTAGGATTTGACAGTTTTAAGTTCATTTTCATATTTCTTGACATACTGTTTCTTAGGATCATACTTGGCTGTCAGCTCGTTCCAATAATCAGCTTCGTTGTTTATTAAATGTGCGATAACTTGACGAGTGCCCTTACGTTGTACTTCAGTACATTTTGCACAGTAAGTTTCCAGAGCTTCTTGGATGTGAGCTGAAACAGCAAAATTTGTTTCAAATCAAATCAGCTTCACGCTGTATCCCGCACACAGCAGGGTAGGCAGAGGGAACCTAGTGTTAAGACACTCCGTTCCCCACTCTCTGTTGAATTCTGGAGGCATTGCGTTTGAGTGGCAGAATTCAATGCCGCGCTTAACCTCGGCACCAGAGCGAAGAAATGGAAATATAAATTTAATAATTTAGTAAATATTTCATCTCCTCGAGAGGGTATCGAACCCACAACCAGTCGGTTTTACAGGGACACTTCGTGCCGCTGCGCCACGACTGGCATTTTAAAATTTGTTTCGTTGGAGTTATATTCATTTCTATAAAATATACATCTTCAAGTTCACGCTCTATCCCTATATGTAGCTGGGTAGGCAGAGGGAGCCTAATGGTAGGACACTCCGCCGAATTCCGGAGGTATTGCGTGTTAAGTGGTGGAACTCAACACGAAAGCTATAAGATATTTCTACATCAAAATTTAATATAGTGTGATGGTAGTACATTAGGTTTTCACTTTCTTTTCAATATGATGATAAGTAAGCTCCTTATTGACAATTATATAAAAAAAATATTTGTAAAAACAAAAACCCCGACTGCATAAAACTAAAAAGAAAATAAACAAGCCCAATAGTTTATTAGGATTAACAGTCGGGACCTCTTTAAATTATGCGGGGTTCCTGGTAAAGATTTTATTGATTGAAGAATTACTTATAGATCCCGACTGTTAATCCCAATAACCTATTGGACTTGTTTATTTTCTTTTTAGTTTTATGCAGTCGGGGTTTTTGTTTTTACAAATATTTTTTTTATTTTTCACTTTTTTGTTAGAATTCATTATGGTAATCATAATCATGATATACTTTTTTGAAATCCTCGTAGTAAGCTCTTGAATTTGAGATCCATATTGTGGTATTCGAAACGAATTTTTTTTTTCACTAAGTCCAATGGCATCCCACAGCTGCCATGATTGTTTTTATTTAACGTCCTATCTAAGAACACTTGGGCTGCTAATACAAATCTAACGATACCTCAATTATGTAAATCCGTTCAGCGGTTCTGGAGATATGAGGTAATAAAGAATAATACATACATACAAGATACGCGCGAAAAACATAACCCTTCCTTAGCAGTCGGGAAAAAAAGATTTCTTTCACTAAATGACTCTTTCTTTCTTTTCTTTCACTAAAAGATCACTACTTTCATATATTTAAGTTGTTCGTATGCGCTGTATACTACACGCAGCTGGTTAAGAAGAGGGAATCTAGTAATAATGCTATGTTAAGGAGCTAAGGCACTCCGTTTCCCAGTTTCCGCCGAATTCTGAGTCATTGCGTGTTGAATGACGAAACTCAACGCCGCGATTTGCCTCGACACAAGAGCGAAGAAATGAAAACATGAAATATTTCATTACCTCGAGTGGGGATCGAACCCATAACCAGTCGCATTTACAATCACACATTTATACCACAGCACCGTGGTGCTGTGACTTATTTCTGTGTACATATATACTTCTCAATATTTTATGAGTCATTATTGAACTATCTTACATTTAAGTTCCTTTCCTTCCGGGGAACACTTGCCCTGGTCAAGTAAGCACTTCAGATAAGGAAGTAGTAATCGACGGTTGTTTATAATTTCCTTAATTTCAATGCCGTCGTATTTATCGGTGTAGTGCTCTGCCGGTTTTGCATTTACAGTAGCCGACGCACATACTAGTAGCGCAAAAATAATCTTTAAGCTGTAATAAAAAATTAAAAATTAAATCAGCTTCACGCTGTATCCCGCACACAGAGGGTAGGTAAAGGGAACCTAGTGTTAAGACTCACTTTCCGTCGAGTTCTGGAGGCATTGCGTGTTGAGTGGCGGAACTCAACGATGCGTTTTGCCTCGACACCAGAGCGAAGAATTGAAAATATAAATGTAAGTAAATATTTTGTCTCCTCGAGTGGGGATCGAACCCACAACAAGTCGATTTTACAGTCACACTTGGTGCCTCTGCGCCACGACTGGCCTCATATTTGTATTTGATTTCATACAAAATGAGACCATATGACCGCAAACTTTAGTTTGTCTATTTTATTCACCGCGTAATTAATACCAATAGGATATTCGATTCCTTTAGACCACTGGTTCCCAACCAGTGGTCCGCAGAAACCTAAATATGGTCCGCGAACGATTTTAATATTATAACTGGGGATGGTGAGGCGAAGTTTCTGTTTAATTATCACAGTTATTTTTATTATACCTACATGTATAGTGGTCGCTGCTACCAAGAATGATATAAAAGTGGTCCTTGATCAAGAAAAGTTTGGGAACCCCTGCTTTAGACCTACAGAGATGAAAGTTGGCAACAAGTGAGAAGTCGCAGTTCAAATAAAGGAAAAAGCTTATAATTGAAGTTTATTTCATACTACATGAGTGTGTATTGTGCCCGCGTACTTAAATTTGGCAACTTTTAAAAGTTCTACTTCTTGTTGACTTATAATCCTGAAGTTGGCACAGTAGGCGAGTTAGACTCACACTTGACTTAACTTATATGCATAAATGGCAACACGGTAGCAGTAACTTTATACTTTGTAGCTAGGCCCCACTCACACAAACACTATATAATTTAATCTTTTTTTAATATTCTCATAGAAATTAACTCACCTTTGCATTTTGATGTTTACTTATTATATCAATATTAATAAAATAAACTGTTTACTTTCACTAATATATGCACAATGATTTATACTTTATTAAATCAGTTCTTTTTATATATGAACTTAACTGTGGTTCCTTATTCCTTCATAGTAAAAAAAACAAGTTTAAAATTTCCTTGTACGTAATACAATACAAATAAAAGTGCAATGAGGCTGACACATGTTCGTATTTATAGTCCTTTGCCTTGTTTGACTTCCTTCACTTGAGGACAGCTTTTAAGTATACTCCTAAAAGAAGGCTTTTTTATCAGAGATATCCTAGTGTTAAGACACTCCGTCCTCCATGTTCCGCCGAATTTTTCGAGATACTACTTACTGAGTGGCTGAACTCAACGCTGCGCTTTTTGCCTTTTTGCCAGAGTGAAGAAATAAAAATATTAATAAAAAGTAATTCATTTCCTTGAACGGGGATCGAACTCACAATTGCCGTACAGTTACGCCCTTGTACCCCTACACCACGAGGCCAAGGCCTATTAATTATATAAGAACCTTTAAATTTTAATTCGGCCATAATCGATATTGCGACAAGTCCAGTTTATCTTCTATATAATACAGCATCGCTTCTTCCTACATAAAGATTATAAAAAAATATTTTAAAAAACGGGTTTCGTAATGTGGTTATTATTCATTTATAGTATACTTGTAAAAGACAGTGAACTGAGAGAATCATCACAATCATACAATGAGTGCCTCAGAAGCCTTTTTTGCCGTGTGATCCCGGCCTAGAATAGGATCATCCTGGTACTGGTGGTGTCGTTAGAGGCGACTAAAGTACGTGTGGTAGAGTCACGTCGCCAGCAATGGCAACACGCATGGGCAGACTCGACCGGATCAATACCACCCCCGGCATTTAAAACCGGCGTTAAGTAGTGATTTAGATTTGCTATAGTTAAAAATAAGCGTCGATGATACGTTTTTGACAAAGTGGATATCAATGTACTTTAATACTAGATAAACGTACCAGGTTTTATTTAAAACACGCTAAGATTTCTTAGGCTTTTGAAAAATTTAATATGTGTGAATAGAGCTACTTGTGATGTGACTGATGCTGGTGCTGGTGTCAATCTGCGACAAATATAATGAGGAGCGTCTTCTTGGATGGCATCTATATATACTATTACATGAAACTTAAGTGGCGGAACTCAACGCCGCACTTTAGCTCGACACTAGAGCGAAGAAATTCAAATATTAAATATTTCATTTCCTCAAACCCACGATCTACCGTCTTTACAGTGTCTGTATCTGCGCCACGACTGGCCTCAATTTATTTTAATGCATACATTCTTATTTACAGTCCAAGAAACTGATGGAGATAATTCATTCCAATTGCTGCTATAAAGCCGAATAATAAAGAGAAAACTCTACACTACATTTTCCTTTTCCCAGCACCATTTTTTATATACATATGCCAATAGATAAATTAACCTACTACAACGAAACTGTGAACAATATCATCTTTTGTCCATCTTTTACGTTTCAGCCCTGTACTTTAATGTGAAACACATGTAAAAAAGACAAAGAAATTATTATTAAAAATTATGTTTAGTTATTTTTAAATACTAAAGGTGCATCTTTTATCTTCTAATTATTTTTTTTATTTTTTTTAACGAAAATACACACTTTTTTGCTACTAAATAATTCTCATAAATTTATAATGTCGAACATACCGAATATATTACGAAAAAAATATCTAGTTTATACTACAAAATTAAATTTAGGTAAACAAAAACAAACAAGAAAATAATTACCAATTTAAACTAAAATTTTATTATTCCAAAACAAATAGGTACCTATATATTTAAAATCACATTTCATTTCATTATAAGTTAAGCGGAAACGGTTTTTAACTCCGCCTCGTACTTCTTAGCGTATTTCTGGTCAGGGTCGTACTTGGCGGTGAGTTTTGACCAGTACTCCTGTTCATTGTTGATAAGGTGGCCGATTACCTTCCTGCTGCCTTTCTTTTGGTTTTCAGTACATTTTTCGCAATTGTTTTCGAGAGCTTCCCTGACGTGTACTGGAATTCACAAAAAAAATTGATAAGTATAAAATTTTTTACATTTTTAAAATGTTATTCCACACTTAGGAAAAAAAATATTTAGAAAACGTTTAAAAATTTGAACGCGCCTATTGACCCTGACTCCTGGTCGGTTTGCAGGAGGCGCAGGTTTGAGTCCCGCTACGTTCAAATTTTTATACATTTTTTAAATAAGTATTTAATTCTTACAAATCCTTGTAGGATTAATTACAGTCAGTTAATATTATCAATATGAAAGTTTGTGAAAATGGATGTTGGTTCCATTGTCACACAAGAACTACTGAACAGATCAAGAAGATTAATATTTTGGAGTAAATAAGCTTATACATCAGAATAGCACATAGGCTACAATCTATATACAACTTATGTATACCTTATTAATATAACAATTAATTTAAGAAGGCGAAACTGCGTATAGGCCTGTGTAGAATAACAACTTGTATAGATTTGTTAAATTTCGTGTCATAAGTTTTGTTAAAATATTTTTTACAGTATTGAAACATAAATTAAAAAAATAGATTTTTTAATATTTTTTTAATGTGTTATTCCACACTTAGGAAAGAAAAATACCTATTAATAACGTATACAAATTTGAACGTAGCGGGACTCGAACCCGCGTCTCCTGAAAACCGACGTGGTCGGTAAGTGGATAAGTATTTAAATCATAGAGTTTTTCAAATTAGATTTAACAAAGATTATATGCTCAATGACTGTCCATTAGTCATATGATATTCTGATTTTGATTACATCTTTTATTAACGGAAATTTGTAAAAATCTTTCTATATCTTTTCATACGTTTTCTAAAATAGTATATTATTTACAAATGTTTTATATTTTTGTGATTTTAAAAAAGAAGTTGTTAAATATAGGAAAAACCATAGAAAGGTTCCTTTGTGTACGTATTCAATTGAAAAGATTAACAACGTAAAAACCAATTGAGTGGTTTCTCGTTTTTTCGTAATAACGTTGACTTGACAAGTAGAAAACCGTTGTCGTTGATTTAGATTGTCTCCCTCAGTGGAGGTGCAGATTCGATTCAAACTTGACACAAAAATAAAATTTGATACTTTATTTTGAAAATTGACACAACACGCAATGCCTTCAGAATTCGGCAGAAAGTGGGGAACGGAGTGTCTTAACACTAGGTTCCCTCTGCCTACCCTGCTGTGTGCGGGATACAGCGTGAAGCTAATTTAATTTTTTTTTTATTTTGAAAATTGCTATAAGTATATATTACATACATACATTACACAATAAAATATTTATATGGAATTATTTAAAAAAAAATGGACTTTTCGCATGGATCTGAATTAAACATGTTAAAAATCTTTTTGGGAATCTAATTTTTGTATCTTAAGCAAGTTTTTTTTTCTATATATATCAAACAAAACAAACAGTTTGGCTCTTGTTTTTTAAAACAAAATATTAGTTTTTTTTACTTGTTCTTTTTCTTAATATATACACAAATAATTTCGCTCATTTTTTAAAAGCAAAATATTTACTATATAATATTATGTAGATAAGTTGTTTCTAATGACTATGGCAATGGCATATGGAGTATTATTGTTAATATTATCCTATTACATCAAGCTTAAAGAGGTGAAGGTTTCTAATATTAATTATATGATATTTATTCGTGCTAAGATAACCGACGGTTCAAGATTATCAATAAAATTATAGGACTATTTTACATTACTTGTTATTTATAGCAACTCTTTTTGAGGCCACTTGTGGCGCAGGGTTCTTTTCACACTCGAGAAAATGAAATATTTAGTATATTATTTTTTTTTCTCTGGTAATGAAACAAGTCTCGACGGCGAACGAATGTGTCTTAATGGTAACGGGGTGACTTAACATTGGGATCCCAGGTTCCCTCTGCCTACCCTATTATTTGCGGGATACAGCATGAAGCTATTCCAAGTTGCAACTCTTTTAATTTTTATATATGAAATGAGTGAAATAAAATAATTTACTGTTCTATATATCAATTGAATATTTAAATATAATTCATATAACTGTATAAAAAACGCATATAATAATTTATAGAAAATCGATAGCGTTACCGTTACACAAAATATTTCAAAAATTATCTAAAACTTACACTCTATGACCTGTATTTATGAATCGTTATCAAATCTTAAATCAATCTTGAGATGCCGTTCTCTATCCTAAATAAAAAAAATATTAAAGAAATTATTATCTCAAGATCGATCTCAGACTTGAGAGTGGTTTGTTAATCGATTTATAGATTATTATAGATACTTACATTTGAGTTCCTTTCCTTCAGGTGAGCATTTGCCTTCATCCAGCATGCACTTGACGTAGGGCGTCAACAGACGTTTGTTGCTTAGGATTTCATCCAAGTCAATATTGTCATATTTATCAGTGTAGGTGCTCGAGTTAGGGAGGGCGCAGGCCACCGCGACGAGGGCTAGGAGGCACAGTACGGTCTTCATGTTTTCTTGTAGATAACTATAAATTATTAGTTTTTTTTTTTGTTAAGAAATATGATGGAAAAATAAATATATTTATTAGTTATTTAAGACAGAAAAAAATTAATATATATTTTTTTCTCTAATTTAAGTAGATTAAAAACTATGAACGATTGGTTTTATTAGATTAAAAATATGATGGTAAAAAAAAAGATTAAAGATTAGAGAAAAAGAAAGAATAGTAGGATTAGTTATTTAAGATAGAAAAACATGGCTCGCTCTTCCTGTAGTTTTGGTGTAGATTTCATTTTGGATATTCGGAAGGCAAATTACATATAAATATAGACTTTTCTTCGATCTTATTATTTTATCAATATTGTGAAAGAAATATCTTCTCCTTTACTTAATATTTATTTAATTTTAATATTTATCAATTTATTATTATTTATAATTTGTTAATAATCAATATATTGTAAATCTTCTAATTTTAAGCATATAACTATATGATGTCAGCACTCTATTAATCATCTGGGTTAATTGTTTTTTGTAAATCTACATGATACTAATTGAAATTTTATTTTATAACAAAAAGAATAAATGCCTCAAATTTAATGAATAAAAGATATTTTTTTATTTATAAGAAAATAAAAAATCTAAAAAGTTCCGATTATCGGAATTTCCGGTTAGATTAAAATCGCTATTAAAATAGTTAATAAAAAAAAACAACAAGCTTGTTACATTGCACAATAAAGGTTACCTGTAGATGTGTTAGCACAGATTCCTAGTTTAGTACTGATAGTCATCTTAGGCTATAAGCCTTTTATACTAGATTGTAAGGGCCAAGCAAAAAATGCATAGTTAGTACTCTATCTTACTAACGATCATATATTTTTCCCTATGACGTTCTATGTGACATAGAAAATACGTAACAAAATGCCAAGGTTTCGACCTCTGTACTAAGTTAGCCTCGAGATGCATTATTTTAATACAGTTATATAGAAAAATGTAAAACACGAGTAAGTAAAACGATGATATTTACAATGTAATTCATAATCGATTTTATTTAGAAACAAAGCCCGTAACGCCTTCTGCATGGAAGTCAAATTTTATATTGAAATAGGAAAATTGTTTTAATAAATTAGGAACATGATAAGAGTAATTTCATGTACTGAAATTAAAATATTGTTTGAATTAATATAGATTTTTAACCACCAATGTATGCTATATGTGTAATTATTCTTTTATTTATTCAAAAATAGTCTTAAATACTTGAATAATAGTAATTATTATAAATAGCTAGCTGAGGCGTATGACTATAAACGCGACAGATAGTGGATTGGACACGAGGAAATGAAATTGGAAATTAGACGGCGTTGAATTCCGCCACTCAACACGCAATGCCCCCACTATTCGACGGAAAATGGCGAACGGAAGTGTCTTAATGGGAACAGAGTGCCTAAACACTAAGCTCCTTCTGCCTAAAAAAACTTAAAACTTATGCAAGTGTTACAAATTGAATATAATTAATATTACGAAAAATTAAATTAGCATCCAATGCTTATCTTTATAGTTTATAGATGCGAACGCAGATAGGTACTGACAGACAAAAAAAACTAATCAATATTATTGTGTTCATTATTCTTATAAAAATAATATATAGATTTATTATTAATATTTTTTTTATCAGTTTCACGCTGTTAAGTACTGTTAAGACACTCCGTTGCCCACTTTCTGCCGAATTCTGGAGACATTGCGTGTTGAGTGGCAGAACTCAACGCAGCGCTTTGCCTCGACACCAGAGCGAAGAAATGGAAATATAAATTTAAGTAAATATTTCATTTCCTCGAATGGGGATCGAACCCACAACCATTTGATTTACAGTCACATTTTGTGCCCCTGCGCCACGACTGGCCTCCATTATTAATATATTATAAATATATAGGTATATTAAAAATATATATGTATTAAATTATGCATGCATAATATAGATTGATGGCTCTCTAAGGTTTAAATCTTCAGCTTTTCCATTACAAATATATTAACTTCGTTTTTATATTAAAAACGGTAAATAATCATACAAAAAAATATACAGTTTGAATATAAAATATATCATATTAATAACACTTATGGTATTAAGAAAAAGAAAATTAATAATCAATTTTATTAAGGCCCGTCGTGGCGCAGCGGCACGAAGTGTGACTGTAAAACCGACTGGTTGTGGGTTTGATCCCACTCGAGGAGATGACATATTTACTTAAATTTATATTTCCATTTCTACGCTCTGGTGTCGAGGTTAAGCGCGGCGTTGAGTTCTGCGACTCAACACGCAATGCCTCCAGAATTCGGCAGAAAGTGGGGAACGGAGTGTCTTAACACTAGGTTCCCTCTGCTTACCCTGTTGTGTGTGGGATACAGCGTGAAGCTGATTTATTTAAAAAAATCAAAATAAATCAGCTTCACGCTGCTAACAGTTTGTGTTATATTATCGAAATTTAGAAAAAATAACACTTTCTATACTATTCAAATTAGGAGGCTTTAATAAATATGGCAAATTTTATGGATATTGATTAAATAGTTTGTGAGTCGTAGTTTATAGTTTGTGAGGAGCTTAAAACGTGAAAGGTGTGGATTTGATTTTACTCGAGGGTATAAAATATTTAATATTTTCATTACGCACTCTGGGCGAAGCGAGCGGAAGCGGGGCGTTTTCGAAAATTTAGTGAAAAAGGGGAACTGATTGATCATTAGTGTCCCAGGTTCCCTCTGCCTACCCTGCTATGAGTATGTGTGGAATATCGTACAAAGTCAAAGAATTGTCATTAACACATAAGCCATATGTCATCATAAAAATAGTTGATTATATATGTATATATATACTTAAGTAATCTTACAATTTCTACCTAGAATTCCTTTTTTAAGACGGAATCCAAAACCGCGTTTCATCTTTTCTAACAAAATTTTAAAATTTGTTGTTTGATGTAGTTAGAAATAATCCACATTATTTTTTTTAATTCCACTCCATTGAAAAATATGAACGTATATAAAATATCTTATATTCTTGATCTTAAATAAATTATTATAATGCATTTATAACAAGTTTATAAAAGGATTGTTTTTATTCGGTACAATTCCAATCAGTTTTCTGAGAATATTATAATAGTGCATTATTTATGTCGTTTTCGCAAAAGATTTTGTATATGCAATATACTAAGAAGTATGGAAGTTTACATTTATTAAATAGTTATTTTACATATTCATATTATATTTCTGTTAATGTAAGTAATTCTTTGTAATATAAATAACAGCAAGGAATATTTTAGTGGAGTATCATAAGGCTTTTACTCATGAATCCCGAAAATACGCAGAAATTTTCATGAAACATACTCGATTGCCTTGATGTTTTTAGGTTTTCAAAAGGTAACAACGTAACCCCTTATTGTCCTGTTTCCTTGAAATACGCAGGAATTTCCATGTCACATTCTCGATTGATTTAGTCTTTGGTGCTTTCAGGGTTCCGTACCTAAAATATAAAAACGGACCCCTTATAAGTGACCCACTTTGTTGGCCGTCCGTCTGCCTATCAAGAGAATTTATCTCGAGATCGTGTGGATGCATCAATCTGAAATTAATATCAAGTATTCAGTTGTACGGGCTCTTGACGCACAATAAAAAAACTGGATAAGCGTGGTGACCGCAGATTCCGTACAAAATTGAAGATCTCGAGCTTTTTCTGAAATAATATAAGTACTACCTGTAGATGCTAGCTGCTAAATTTCATAATTCTAGGTCAACCGGAAGCCCCCTATTGATTTCTTTTACGTTTTTTGCCATATAAACGGCCATATCTGTTATTTAAGTAAATGTAGAAATACGTTGTTTTCAGAAAATCATGGGGCTGTTGATTTGAGTATATGGTTTGAATTTCAACTCAATATATCTAAGCGTTCCTGAGATACAGGCTCTTGGCAGACAGACAGACAGACACACGGACAACAAAGTGATCTGATAAGGGTTCCTCTTTCCTATAAAAGGTACAGAACCCTAAAAAATAATTAAGCTTCTAATCCAACCTAATCAATAAATATGAACGTTTATGCATCGTTTTTTTTGCAAAAAAATATTTTTTTACAAAAAGAAAAACTGACTTCAAACAACGAACTTTACTACAAAAATAATAAAAAAAATATTTTATAATTTTGAAGTCGGTGTCAAGCTAATTCTACAACAACCTTACTACAATATTGAGTTACTAAGCCTTTTTTGTTACTTGGCACCAATTTAAAAATTATAAAATATTTTTTAATTATTTTTGTTTAACGTACAACAAAGTACGTTTTACATTATGTAAAAGTATTTTTTACTTTATAGTTCGTTATTCGAAGTCGGTTTTTCTTTTTTGTTAATAATTATTATTTTTTTTATTTTTAGTTTTGTTTTATACCGTATGTAGCAAGGAAAGCAGAGGGAGTTTAGTGTTAAGACACTCCGCTCCCCACTATCTGCATTGCGTAATTCTGAAGTCATTCCGTATTGAGTGGCAGAACTCAACACCGCAATACATATTTCATGTCCCCGAGTGGGAATCGAACCCACAATCTGTTGCGTTTGCTCTTTTTACCCCAGCTGGCCTCTAGCCAGTTTCTTGTTTGTTCTTGTAATTTTATGTAAGGACAAATAATAAATAGTTGGTAGGTACTTATTTAAGCTATATTTAATGTATATACACTTTTTATTTCTTTATTTTTGATATTGCTTTAATGAAGGAGGTTGTTTTTATTTTTCAATCGGTTTTAGTGCTATATTTAATTATTACATTTTCTGTTTCTTGTTCTTGCTTCATGTCGCAATGCGAACAGTTAGATATTCTGCCTCAGATCAAACCCTTATTCAAAAGCCGTTAAGGAATTCAACTGATCATCATCATTTTCAAATACTTAAAAATGCACCCGAGTATCCTATATTTGGTCCTAAAAATTGAGAGTTTCATTACTTTTTCACGCTTTTCATTATGAGAACATAACCAAATTTTCACCAAATTATCCTTGAAGTGTATCCTTTCCAATAAAAAAACAATCATCAAAACCGCACAGTCTAATATTGAGTTATTCGTCCATTTGTCGTGCACATACTTAATGCAAATTTAACATTTACATGATTTTCTCATGGATAGCTTTCAAATAAAAAAGAAGCATCAAAATCGGTTCACCCAGTAAAAAGTTCTGAGGTAACAAACAAAAAAAAATACACTCGAATTGATAGCCTCTTTTTTTTAAAGTCGGTAAAAAAAACGAAAAGTATAAATTTATAGGTATCTCATAGAACAAAATAATTACAAGCTTATATTTGTAATTTACTCTATACAAAATGAGTGCATATTCTTAAATTCGTTAAATTTCAAAAGTCGTACGTCCCATTGATCTACCATCCGGAAATTAGCACGGAAGCCTTGGTGGGCGAGTCCACGCAATCCACGCATCACGCAATGCCTCCAGAATTCGGCAGAAAGTGGGGAACGGAGTGTCTTAACACTAGGTTCCCTCTGCCTACCCTGCTGTGTGCGGGATACAGCGTGAAGCTGAGTTAAGGATAACCAATAAATTATTCCATTAGGCTAGGACTCGGGTACAGCTTCAATTACTTTTTTTTTACATATGTATACAGAAGTTCATTATACTTCTTGTAATAAAACAAAAAAACAAAAAAAAAAACAACAAAAAAAAACAAAAAAAAATAATACTAATAAATCACACAACAAATTTGTAAAAATGGTAATGGATAAAATAAACGAAGCAATCGAATCTCCACACCTTTCATCTTCTGCAATACCTCTCGCTGTTGTATAACAGCGTCGGCAAACGTGTATTTGTGCTGACATTTCACCGTCTCATCAATGCAGCTAAGACACTATTAACCCTGGTACCGGCAGCAATACGCTTTTCCACATCCATCTCGTAACTTCCATCTTTACTGAACATATTTTCCAAGTATATCACTTCATCCACTTGTTCTAATCAATGAATCAATCTTACTTTGAAATGAAACAAACACTAAATGAGTGAATGAGTGAAAACTGTAATTAAATATGTTAAGCAGGTTTTGATTAGCGTGAGCAACATCACAGACCAACAGACAAAAATTTTAAAAATTATTTGATTCTTTTAGGTTATTAAATGCTGCCAATATTTTAATTCCTATAAAAAAAAATATTGTAAAGTTATTCGATGTTTGTAAATGGTTTTATAATGATCATGGATATTTGTTTTACGATATTTAATAAATATAAGGACGAACAAAATCGTCAGAATCTTTTTTAACATTTTAAATTGTTATTCCACGCTTAAGAAATAAGTTGTAACAAGCGTATAAAAATTTCCACGTAGCTTGATGGTAACGTATGGCTCAGTCAGAGCCAGGCGCTCTGACTGAGCCATACGTTACCATGTCGGTTTCCAGCAGGCGCGGGTTCGAGTCCCACTACGTTCAAATTTTTATACGTTACGTTAAATTTTTATTCGTAAATAAGTATCGTCAGAATCTATCTGATGTATTGTAGATTGTATGATTGTATATATGTAGATTGTATTGTATTGTAGATTTTTGTTAATCGTATATGTTTTTTTTTAGTTTCACGCTGTGTCCCACACACGGCAGGACAGGCAGAGGATGCCAGTGTTAAACAATCCGTTCTGCGTGCTTAGTAACAGAATGTAATTTGTAGATGTATAAAAAATATTTGCAATTCAAATTTTGAACTGCTCTATTTGCTATCTCTGGTGAGATTTAAAAAAATAAAGTCAAATTCCCCTTTTTTTCCAAAATAATATAAATCGATTATTATACAAAAATATTTATTAATATACTAAAATTAAATAAAAAATGAGGCCAGACAATTAATTAATTAAAAAAATGAGGCCAGACAGGTTTTTAAGGCGTTTATAGCAACGATACCACACGAAGACCGATTTAGCTTAGCTTTTTTTGTTAACCTTCCTTCCAGAGGTTCTTCTAGAACAATTTTAAGGAGATTCAACTCATTCAAAACTTGAAAGACTGATTATTATTATACTAGCTAGCGGCTTCGCCCGCTTGAACTACATGATTATTGATTTAATAAACAGAATTGATTAACAACTATAATTATACGTATATATTTTTTTAACATTATGTTCTTTTTACCTTATGTACGTCTCATCATAATTTTTAAAACTCTGTTAAATGTGCTGATGTTAGTGAATAATTTACAGAAACAGTCTTAAATGTTAAATTATTGATTTGGAAGAGGATTCATAATATTCTTCTCCTGTACAGTTTTTAAATTAGTTACATATATTATTAGCTAAACGTACAATTGGTAAATATTTCATTAATACAGTGCACACGTAGAAAGGATGTTTTGGGGCATTTTTATATAGATTTATTTAAAACGAACGAACGAATCAAAAAATCTAGGTATTTACTTGATATTTCTTTGAAGATCAAATCATTCTTTATCTCTGTGTTGAATAAATGACTTAAATTTAACTGTAGTGATTTATAAAGGTAATCTTTATATGTAATAAGACGAGTAAGAAAGTTTTAAGTAAATCGGTTCAGTACTTTCGGAGATTAGCGTGACCATACATACAGACAGACAGACAAGAAATTAAAAAAAAATCTTTTTGTGTATTATTCTTTTTTAGTGTCCCTCTATCCATTTCAATCAAAATTACTAAATGTACAGATAAAATATTTTTTTCTGTCTTATTAAATATAGAGATAATCAAGAACTCACATATAATGCACCTCTATAGTGACTAAAAAAAATATAGGAATCTGTCACAAATTACATTTACAATAGAAAACAATTCATTTTGTCCGTAAAGCAAAAAAGCATTATATAACCAACAGAAATAAAAACCACGAAGTATAAATTATAAATATAATTTATTTACGTATAATACTTATTCGTCACACACATTTTTTACTAAACTTCTTCTATCTATGATAATTATTTTGTTTTTGCTGAAAATATGAAGTCATGTAGATTTTATAGCAAAATGACTAACGCACTGTCTTATTATTCATAAAACACGCTACGTGAACACCAAATTGTAGTAAATTTAATTATGATAAATCTTCTATATCACATATATTTGTTACTCAAAATTCGAAACAACATCAACATTTCTTTACAATTTACAATGTTCTTTTGGATATTTTGAGGATTTCAACTTAAACTATTTTTAATATCTTCTTCTTCGTTTCGATTTGTAGATTTTTAATTTAAAAAAAAAACTTAGGGAGTTCTTTACTTATATCTAAGCTTTAACTGCTCTGAGTTCCTTCTCATATTTGACGACGTATTTACGTTCAGGGTCGTATTTCACCACCAGCTGATTCCAGTACTCCTCTTCGTGATTGATCAAGTGACTAATCACTGTTTCTGTGCCCTTGCGCTGGACTTCCGTACATTTTGAACATTTGGTCTCTAAAGCGTCTTTAATGTGAGCTGAAATCATTTAAAATAACATAAATTAATTATGTGTACAACATCGCAGAGGCTGTCGTGTCGCAGTGGCACAAGCGTGTAACTGTAAACGAGACGGTAGTGGCTTCGATTATCCTCTCGGGAAAATAGATTATTATTTATTATTATTTTTGTTTTCTTTGCTCTAGTAATAACACGTCGTCACAATCACTCATAAATTCGGCGAAAATTGGGAAACGTAGTGTCTTAACACTAGGTTCCCTCTGCCTTCCGTGCTATATTCATAATACAACGTAACGCTAAAAAATATGTAGAATGTCTCAAGAAAAGGATATATATTATAACTAATAATCGATTATTACGTAGCGTTGGGTCAACCGAATGTTATGTATAGTATACCTATAGTGAAAAGCCACCGATAGCATGGGCTCTTAACCCACCTTTACAAAGGCTGTTTTTATAATTTAAATTATTTTTTTTGTGCATATTTAAAATATATTTACACAGGAAGCAAACTGTGAACTGGAATAATCCTAATTAATTATTTTAAAACGAAAATGAAGGAACTATCAAAATTATTAAAACAATTAAAAATCTACTCTCACGCTCTTAGAATCTATTCTTATTATAATAAAGAAAATTAATTAAATATAAAATAATTATACATATGCATATTACCTACATATTTTATAATTTATAAAACTCGTCAAGGTTACAGTGTCCATTTTTTTTAATTTATTTAATAAAAGTTAGCTTTAAGGTTTTTATAAACATGACACGACCAAAGTACAAAAAAAGAACATTTGAAATAATTTAAATTAACATATCCATTCCATGTACGTACATTTTATGTCAGTAAGAAATATGTTGCTATACTAACTACTTTTCAAGTTTATGTTAAAATCAGCGTTCCCAGACGTCTCTATTTTGGCAGGACTTTATAGGCGAAAAAATTTATCACCGTAAAAAGAATGACTATGTCAGTCCTTCACCCGTTCAGGATTGTTCCACGTATTGCGAGAAATCTTTTCGTATTAAAAGTAATACATATAAATAGAAAAACTTAAAGAAGTTTTTAATTAATTGGAAAAAAAAATCATAGAAATATAAATATAATAGTATATTTGTAAGTTATGTATAATATATAACTAACAAACGAGGTCGGTCGTGGTGCAGGGACACAAAGTACTGTAAATCGACTGGTTGTGGGTTCGATCCCCACTCGAGGAGATGAAATATTTACTTATTTTTGTGGGGAATGGAGTGTCTTAACACTAGGTTCCCTCTGCCTACCCTGCTGTGTGCGGGATACAGCGTGAAGCTAATTAAATTAAATTAAATTTTATGTATAATATGTAACTAACTAACGAGGCCACTCGTGGCGCAGGGGTACAAGAGTTCTGCCACTCAACACGCAATACCTCCAGAACTCGGCATAAAGTGGGGAACGGAGTGTCTTAACACTAGGTTCCCTCTGCCTACCCTGCTGTGTACGGGATACAGCGTGAAACTGATATAACTAACTAACTGTGAAGATTTGACTGTCTTACATGGTAAATCAAAACAATATCGTTTAAGCATAGTGATGTTTTTAACATTTTATATTTGCTTTTATACTTGTTTAAAACATTTTATATTTAGATATAAATATTTTATATTGATATCTATCACTATTAGTAGCTGTCTTGCTCATATACACATTCTTTATTTATAAGTGAACTTTTTTTAAGACGAAATCGAAAGAGAATCAGTCAATTTTACTTATTGACGATTTTTTTTAATGTTAACTCGACTCGACTTTTTATCATATTTTTTAATTTCATTTAGATTTTATTTTAGATTCATCAATGTTTATATTTAAAGAACAGTAGAAAAATTAACACTATATTATAACATTCCCAGTAATTAATCACATTTCAATAAAATCCAATAATAAATATTATAAAATATAGAGCCACTAAAAAAACGAGAAGTGATTGTAGATTTCCTACATATGCAGCTTGCTTCATATAATTCTTTATCTTATAATAAATTCCACTGTACCGGTGTTATATTTTATTACATATTTTTTATAGCTTTACACTGTGCGAGAGGGAGCCTAGTGTTATGAAATTCCGTTGATGAAAATATTAAATTTATAATTTCCTCGACTGGGAATCGAACCCACAGCCTGTCGCCATTACATTTACCACGACTGGCCTCAAAATATTAAATGAATTTATATATTTATATATTGAGGCCAATCGTGGCGCAGTGGCACAAAGTGTGACTGTAAATCCGATTGGTTGTGGGTTCGATCCCAACTCGAGGAGATGAAATATTTACTTAAATATATATTTCCATTTCTTTGCTCTGGTGTCGAGGCAAAGCGCGGCGTTGAGTTCTGCCACTCAAAAAAAATAATTTATATATTTAAAAATCAGCTTGACGCTGTATCCCGCACACAGGAGGGTAGGCAGAGGGAACCTAGTGTTAAGACACTCCGTTCCCCAATTTATATATTTAATAAGAATTAATGTAAAAAATCCATAACAACTTACATTTAAGTTCGCGGCCTTCGTTGGTACATTTGCCTTTTTCAAGAACGCACAATATATAAGCGGCAAGAAGCCTCTTGTTGTTTAAAATCTCTTGTATATTAATGTTATCAAATCGGTCGGTGTATTTGCTTTCCGGACGACTATATACAACAGCTATTAAAGCAAACACACACAAAATCAGGAACTTCATTCTGAAAAATAAAAATAATGTATATAAAAAAATCAGCTTCACGCTGTATCCCGCACACAGCAGGGTAGATAGAGGAAACCTAGTGTTAAGACACTCCGTTCCCCACTTTATGCCGAACTCTGGAGGCATTGCGTGTTGAGTGGCAGAACTCAACGCCGCGCTTAACCTCAACACCAGAGCGAAGAAATGGAAATATAAATTTAAGTAAATATTTCATCTCCTCGAGTGGAGATCGAACCCACAACCAGTCTGTTTTACAGTCACACTTCATGCCGCTGCGCCACGACTGGCCTCCAAAAAAATATATATATTTATATAATTTGTATTTATTTCATATTGAATGTTTATCTGTGTACACTGTATTTACCTATCAGTATAAATATTATAAGAGCAATACTATAATAATAAAAATTAAACAAACAAACAGACCACAAGATTGCTTTATAAATAATGATTAAATTACAATAACATCTTCATAAAAAAAAACACTTTTATGTTTAGTTAAAAAACCACATCGTATTAAAATAAAATACATATAAACTTAAAAAATTGCCAGAAATTATTTAAAATAAAAAGCCTAACCGACCTAGTCGGTTTCCAGGAGACGCGAGTTCGAGTCCCGCTACGTTCAAATTTTTATACGTATTCTAAATAAGTAATTTTCTTTCCTAAGTGTGGAATAACACTTTAAAAATTATTAAAATATAAAAAGCCTACCTTAAATTTTTTGACAACAAGACTTTCGACAGCCCAAGCTCACTACAGAATCTGGAGGCCGAGCTTCGAACTGAGTTTTTATACACTATTATAGAACAAGATATCGAGGGGACAAACTTGTTTTGGGCAAGTATAGTGCTGTTTCATCAGTTCGATTTATTAGTCAACAAAATTTTGTTGCTATTTCGTCTTAGTAAAAGTTCTTGTCAATATCGAATCGGTTACCTGTTTTAGGATTAGATATGGACGTCATTGTATTACAAAAAATCAATGATGATTAATAGGTATCGTTTAAGATGATATTAATTTTATCGTAAGGTTTTTTTTTATATTTTTTAACTATTTTTTTAGTTTTTTGTACTTTAGTAGTTGGTAAGCAAAGGGGACCTGGCAATTAGTGTTAAATTACTTCTATTTCTAAAATATCGTAACGTATTCTATTTAAAATTATAAATAAAAATTACACATAATTCTACATTATTTTCTAAGTTGCTGTTCAAACAGTATGAATATATTTGACTTATTAAAATATCTCTCGTTTTTTGTATGATTCTTGGTATCAAGTTATAGTCTAGAAAAAAGAACTTTGTTATGTTACTAAACCCAATATATTAGACAAAATGTAAAATATTAGAATAAGCTATTTCTACTAAAATTTTATGGCATATCATTAAAATTAACTTCTACTTAATAGCTACAGTGTTTTTTAATTAAGTTTATTATCAGCTTCAAGTTGTATCCCGCACACAGCAGGGTAGGCAGAGGGAACCTAGTGTTAGGACACTCCGTTCCCCACTTTCTGCCGAATTCTGGAGGCATTGCGTGTTGAGTGGCAGAACTCAACGCCGCGCTTAGCCTCGACACCAGAGCGAAGAAATGGAAATATAAATTTAAGTAAATATTTCATCTCCTCGAGTGGGGATCGAACACACAACCAATCGGTTTTACAGTCACACTTCGTGCCACTGTGCCACGACTGGCCGCTGTTTATTATTGATTAAATATTAGATTTTATAATTAAAAACTGTACCAAACGATAATAAAAGAGGTAAAATATTTTTCGTTAAAAGAGGTAAAATAATAAATTGTTCTTCCTCACAAAATAATAATATTCAAAGTCGACCTTTTTTGCCGGAACTCTGCTTTGAATTTAGTGGTACCTACGTCTATAAAAAAGAATAAGAAGGCTTCATAAACAACGTAATATATGAAATAAAAAGACTAGTTATTTAGGGTTCCTTGCCCAAATTGGAAAACAAGATGTATTTCTAAGACTCCGCTGTCTGTCTGTCTTCCACCAGGCCTCATGAACTGTGATAGTTAGATAATTGATATTTTCACAGATGATTTATTGTAATTGCCATATATCAACAAATATTAAAAAACAGAATGAAATAAATATATGTATAACGCAGCGCTTATACGACAAACGTGATTTTTTGTCATTCTTATAGATAATGTACGGAATCCTTGGTGCGCGAATCCGACTCTCATTTGACCGGTTTTTTAAACTTTACTTTATTATAATGATAATATCTTTATACTTGCTCTGCATTATATAGGTAGGTACTACATATAAAAATAAGTGAATACAAGGAAGATGTATTTTTTTTTTGAAAATTTTGTACTACCATAAAATCATCACATAAAACGTGGAATTATATTCCATAATCATTATGAACTATAAGTTTTAATATTAAATAAATGAAAAAAGTTTTTATTTAACTTTTATAGCCTTGTATTTAGTAAAGAGATTTTTTTATACTATAATTATTCTTAATTTCCTTTCTTTATTATCTTTCTTTGCTCTGGGATTTGAAGCTACTGTTATAAGCTATGTATATCTAAACGGAAGAAAACTACAGTGTCAATACAGTTTTTATTTACCTTATATCTAGTTATGCAGTATAAACTGGCTACGTGTTCATTATATTTTTTTTATTCACAACAAAAACGTGATATGAATAAGTAAATTGTATATATCTTGTAAAGTACCTCTAAGATAACAATTAAATATAGTAACTTATAAAACACTAGGAAGCTCGTATATAAAAATGTATTGCTCAAGATATACTGACAGATATTTTGTGTATAAGTATATGAAATCAGAAATCAATATGCTATAAAATATATTTTTTAAAACTGTACGTTTGTAGTATATAGTCGAAGATAAAATATTCTGTAATATTATTAAAATACCGTACTTAGAGTAGGTAGGATATTAAAAAAAAACTAGTGACAAAAAACTCAATTCTCGGCTTTCCTCGCAAATTCGAGACAGTGCTTCTTGAGTGACGGAAAACAACTTTGTCTTTTCAGAGAGAGTGGAAAAATTAAAATAATTCATTCTTATGAGTGGAATTCAAACCAGCAACCATCAGGCCCCAAAAGCAAATCTTATCAGAAGCCTTCCTAATCCTATAAGTGCCATCTCTACATTAAGGTAACGTAAGTGATTAATAACAACAATCTACATATTGTATTACTAAATGTGATTTTTACCTTTAAATTAATTTCTTGTAAACAAATTACACATAATAGCTATTGACCTCTACCCAGTATAGTGCAAGGACAGTTGTTTCATTTAACAATCATAAATCTTTTATAAATAAATATATATACATAAAAAGGTCACAGAATTCAAGTTCTTTGTAAAAAAAATATTCTTTTATATATTAATTAGGAAGGTTTTAGTATTTTTTTTTAATAAAATAAACCAAAACTGACACTTATAAAGTAACTAAATATATATTTTTTCCACTTTGTTGACAAATTCTCACCTGGTTCTCCGAAACCGGCCAACATCGTAAACAGTGCATATATTTTCCTTGTAAATTTCCTTATACTCATATAATTACTAAACTAAATATGGTCGAAATGAATCATACTCTTATGATAATACAAGTTATATCTGAATAGAACATTTGAACATGAGTAGCGCAGCAGTTACTCAAATTAACGTGACTTTATGGCACTTTTTAAGGTTTTTTTTAAACATTTTTAAAGTGTTATTCCACACTTAGGAAAGAAAAATACTTATTTAGAAAACGTATAAAAATTTGAACGCAGCGGGACTCGAACCCGGGTCGGTTTCCAGGAGGCGCGGGTTCGAGTCCCGCTGCGTTCAAATTTTTATACGTTTTCTAAATAAGTACTTTTTAAGGTTCCTCAAAAAAAAAACGGAACCTTTATAGGATCATTTTGTTTGACCCTCTGTCAAGACCATTTTTCTCGCGATCACGTTGAGGTATCAAGATGAAATTATTGTCAAATATTCAGATCGATCGATACAATCTCTTAGACCATAGAAAAAATAAACCTTTTATGTCAACGCAACCAAAAATTACGAGCATTTATGCATCGTTTTTACTGAATTTTGTATGAAATTGGCCGCATAATCAAATCCTATAAATTCCTCTATAGGTTTCGATTATACATATTTCTCGTAGATATGAAATTATGAAATTTGACAACAAGTGAAAACTTCTAAAAATAAAGAAAAAAATCGAAAAATATAAATCGATATTAACATTACAGGTAAAAACTATTATAAGCATAAAATGTAGTTCATATTATACAAAATGAGTGGAAACTTAATGATAATAATAATAAATCTTTATTTTAGACTTTTAAGTCCATATTATTTTGTTATTATATATTTGCTTAACCTATGTTAGTACATAATTATTATATTTTATTATTTATTATCTATTGACTTAAGTCTGTGAATATATACTTGGACTGCCCATTGTACTGAACCTTCGGTGGGCGAGTCCAGTACGCGCTTGACTAGTTTTTACTAAATTACTTATTGCTACTCTTTGAAACCTTGACTCAGTCCAATGAAACATTTGAAATTAATTACGGCCCTTTATCCTTCACTCTGATACATTAAGTTCCAATCTTAAAATTTCCAAGAGGCGCAGGCATGGGCGTATGAAGGGGGGGGGGGGGGGGGGGGGGGGGGGGGGGGGGGGGGGGGGGGGGGGGGGGGGGGAGTGGGACATGCTCACTCCAGAATAATCTGGTTATTTTTAATTTTCCTTTACTTACTTTGTAAGTAATTTGCCCTGAAAAACCAAAAAACACAACATTTACACCAACATGCCTTATCAAAGCACAAAACATGTCTAGATACGCTAATAGACGCAGGTTCAAATTCTGTTTTACATTATATTTTTATGTTTCCTAAAAAAAAGTATTCTTATTGGGTCTATCTTTTATATATGAAACTTTATTGTATTCAGTTATACTTATATGTTCTTTAAATATTTGACATCATATATTTGCACATTACGTAAGCCATTAGCGTTGCTTTCAATCTTAAAAACGTTTACGGCATTAAATTATGAATTATGAATATTATATATTTTCACTTAAGGTTTTTTGTTTCAGAGGATGAGGAAAGGTCTTTAAATAATTTTGTAGTGGAATAATTTAATATTGAGGCCAGTCGTGGCCCAGCGGCCTGAGGTGTGACTGTAAACACGACTGATTGTGGGTTCGATCCCCACTCGAGGAAATTAAATAATTATTTAAATTGATATTTTTATTTCTTCGCTCTGGTGTCTGAATTCGGCGGAAAGTGGGGAACGGAGTGTCTTAACTCTAGATTCCCTCTGCCTATCCTGCTGCGTGCGGGATGCAGCGTGAAGCTGATTTTTCATTTTATAATTTAATAGTTAACGTAAAAAAATTGGAGTACAGAATAAAGTAAGATATAAAGAAAATTGTTCTTTTTTTCAATTTAGGGGCCATTCAAGTATAACGTAAGCACTGTACGGGGGCGGGGGGGTCTTGGGTTTGCTTATTTTTGATGACATGGGGGGTAGGGGGTCTAGTTAGTAATTACGTAAGCAGAGGTTATTTATTTTTTCATATATATTATGGCTATAATTGGTGGACGTATGAATGGTACGATATAACTATTAGTTTTATAATATAATATATAAGTTTATTGTATCTATTTAGCGGAAATGGCACATTGTCAAGAGTCTAAATTTTTCTTTACAAACGAAATTAACGATTTTTCTATACAAACTTTCAATCCCTTTTTTGCACCTTTCGGGGGTGAATTAAAATAAACCACTAAAGACGTGTTCAATGAAATATTTTTAAGACTGAATTTAAAATTTTATAAAAATCGGTGCTAATTTAATTTTTTTCCCATATAAACTTTCAATTCCTATTTCATCCCTAACGGATTTCCAGAATTCGAAAATATAAATCTGTCCAAATTTCACGTTTCTACAATCAGCGGTTATTGCTGTGCGTGCGTCTTACCTCAGTCAGTGGGAACATGTCCTTTTATATATGCAGATACAAATAAAATATCAATAAAAAAATACCTAAAAAAAAATATATGCTAATGTTTACGTAGGCATTGGGGGAGGGGGTAAGAGGATTGCTTATTTTTGATGACATAGGGGAGGAGGGGGTCAATAATTGCAAAAAAACTGCTTACGTAATACTTGAACGGCCCCTTATTGGCAATGTTGACAAGTACATTTTGTTAATATTTACCTAAGTACTTAAATGTATATATCATTTGGTTAGAATAAAAATCTATAAATATAAAAAAAAACTTTTTTGTGCACCGGAACATTTTCTTCAGCTTATTTCTATTCTATTTCTTAAAACTAAAGTATGTATAGGTACATAGGTCGTGCTCGATGTATAAATACAGATTAATATAAGATAACTGGTTTAATGTTGAGACCTTGATTCTTATTAGAATAAAGCTCTTAAGTAGACAATCTGTTACCCAATAGCTCAATAGTTGACATCACTGGTTTATTAGATAATGTTATATATTGGTAATAAGAGACCAGTTTCGAAGCCCTCGTGGCGCAGGGGCCAAAGTGTGTTGATGTAACGCGACGGCTGTGAGTTCGGTCCCCACTCGAGGGAATTAACAATTTTTTATTAATTATTTCATTTCTTCGCTCTGGCAATAAGGCAAAAGCCCGGCGTTAAGTACCACCACTCAACACGGAATATTTCGATAAAATTCGGCGAAAAATAAAGAACGGAGTGTCATAACACTATATTCCCTCTGTCAATCCTGCTGTGTACAGGACATAGCGTGAAGCTTTTTTATATAAAAAATAAAAATTAACTCGTTTAAGTGGCCAGACTAATATGTACGTCAGAGATATGCAAGTAAAATTTGTATATCCACTTGAAACTAGTTGGCTACATGTATGTACATACATTTAACTTTATTTATATGAGGTATATTACGTTTATAAAAATTATATACATACTAGAGACCCGCTCGAGGCTTCACCCGCCCGAACTACATAATTATTAATGTCTGCCATCCTTTCGTTTTTTTAATAATAATATAATTTTAAAAACAAAATAGACTATACCTATATTGAAAAATAAAGTTTGAGCTAATTCAATAGCAATTTTGACAAACATCATCTTCAAAATGGTAAAATATTTTTATTTGTAAGGCCATTGAAATAAACATACATTAAATATTTAAGGAGCTTATCAAAATATAGTAGTGAAAACTGTAATTAAATCAGTTAAGCCGTTTCTGAGATCACCGTGCAACATTTTCTATGTACGAGGACGAAATACAGACAGATACAGTTACGATTTTATTACAAGTAATAAATATAGATAGATTATATCAAATAATTAATTAAAAAAATAGGAATTAAAACTTCATTGAATATGCATGAACAAGACTTTTATATAAATGTAGGTATGTAATATTTATTCTAAATATGGTATGTTTTTTGACTTAAAAATAAACTCACGTGTTTACCAAGATACATGTTTATAAGCTTGTGATAACTCTATTTCCGCTTCCTAAATATTTTGAGCTAGATCCCTGAGTAAAACAACGCTGCCTTTTTATCCAACTACGTGACGCAAAAGAGTAGGTATGTTTGTATGTATGTATTTATGTTTTTTTAGCTTCACGCTGTATACCGCACATAGCAGGGAATTCAGATAAAACCTGGGAACCGAATGTTTAGATACTCTGTTCCCATTAAGACACTTCTGTTCCCCATTTACTCCAAACTGACGTATTGCGTGTAGAGTGTTAAAATTAAAATATTAAATATTTTATTATATCGTGTGAACACTAAACCTACAACCTGTGTTCGCGTATGTAGATACATTTTTTTTATTTGGCGTTGTAGAGACTTAACACGTTGACTTCTTTTGATAGTTTTTACGATCGATTCGTTTAACTGTACCCTATAGTGTAAACGAGACACAAGGAGAAACGAACAGATCCACCCGTTAGTCAACAAAACCTCGATGAACCACTTTGGAGTGATGGCAGGTAGAATCTCCTGTGTTGAGTTAAATTATTTTAATCAGAGCTGTAAATTACTCTATATATACCGAGAGAGCATCTTCGATGTTCCACGGTATTCAGCAGAACCTTTTGTGTTCTAATAGGATTCCTAATTTTAAATACCTATAAAAAGTAACTTTTCGGATTTTTTTTCTCTATTTCTAAGTATTATAAGTTCTTATTTCGTGCTAAATTTCATAGCTACAGGTCCACGAGAAGTTACCCTATAGGTTTTTATTCCGTAGTGATTTTTCGACAAAATGCAGCAAAAACGATGGATAAATGCTCGTATCTTTTGATTATGTCGACTTACGCCCAATATTAATAACCTATCTCCTACGTCAATCTTGGATTGTTCCATATATCTATCTAATCTAGAGATTGGATAGATATATGGAACAATCCAAGATTGACGTAGGAGATAGGTTATTAATATTGGGCGTTAGAAGTTTGATTTTTTTTCTGTGCTTCAATAACGTCATCCTACAAGTCTTCCGTTTTTTCTTACATCCCTAAAAAAAATTGTCAATGACCGACTACGGTTAGAAAAAAAATGAAATCTGTCTAAAACATAAAATATTATTTTAATATTTATATAGGTATGTATGTTTAATTTACATAAATTTTATAAGATTATAATTTAGTATTGTGTCATAAATAAAAAATTAAAAAGCTCAACATTAACAATTTTTGAAGGACATACATAGGTTAGTAACCTATAAGTACAGATCATAAGGACTTATGTACGTACCTCAATTAATATAAATGGATGGACTTAAAAAAAATTATAATCGAAATTTATATTTTTAATTATGAAAATTTTACCCTGCTGTATGTATTCCGCATACAGCAGGGTAGGCAGAGGGAACCTAGTGTTAAGACACTCCGCCGATTTCTGGAGGCATTGCATGCGGAGTGGCGGAACCTGTTACCTAGACACCAGAGCAAAGAAATGAAAACAAAATTTTAAATATTTTTTCTCTCGTCGAATGGAGATCGAACCTACAACCAGTCGCGTTTATAGTCACATACTTGTGTCCCTGCGCCACGACTGGCCTCAAACGTATTTTATGATATATATTATATATTTAAAATGTATTTGTACCAAAAAAAAAGAGTATCTCACAATATGCGAGTTGTATGTATCTGATGCAAAGTTAAAAGTAGTCTTATTGACGACATCTGACGGTGCGTCTGGGATTTTCCCCTTATATTTACTAAGTGCTTCTGACGCAAATTGCAAAACATATATCAATTAAACAACAAAAAAAGGTGAAACCAGTCGTATCGCAATGGTTCAAAGTGTGTCGTTTCAATTCGATTACCGCTAAGAAAATAAATATTTATTATTTTCATTTCTTCGCTCTGCTGTTGAGATAAGGCGCGGCGTTGAGTTCCGCCAGACAACACGCAATGCCTCCAGAACTCAACAGAAAATGGGGAACGGAGTGTCTTAATACAATATTCCCTCTGCCTGCTGTGTGCGGGATACAGTGTGAAACTGATTTAATTTTTATTTTTAAAAGGACGTCATTGCTAAGACATGTTTGCGTGCATGGTGACGTAACCTAGTATTAATTGAACATTTTTCAATTTACATTGCATTCATAAAAAATCATAAAAAAGAACTTGTTAGCCTGAGACGACCTTTATATAGGTACCTATAAAGAAAACTTTTTGGAAGAATACAGGAAATTGTATATTTTTAAATAACAAGTTGCGCGTTTGATATCAGTGAAAAGTAAAAAAATATATATTAATAATTATAATTCTACAAAAACGTTCACAATAAAGCTATAATTCAAAAATATGTTTAATCAATTCTTAACGTAAAATTGCAGCAGTACCTGTGTTCATTTTTTTTTAGCTTCAGCCTGTATCCCGCACATAGCTGGGCAGAAGGAACCTGTGAGCCTGGTGATAAAATACTCCATTCTCATTAAGACACTTCCGTTCCACATTTTCCACCGAATTCTGGAGGCATTGCGTGTGAAACGAAACTGTTACTACTAAATATTTAAGTTCTCTGTTTGGGAATCGAACTCACAACCTGGTGCGCTTACAGTCATATGCACAGCCCCTACGCCCCGATTGTCCTCTATTATTTTAAATAATTATATAATATTAGGTGTTAACAATAAGAACATGTAATCTTTGCTGTGTGCTTGTCTACTCAAACATCATTATATTCTCCATGTCAATAGCTCGCCTTAGGTCTATTCAAATACTGTAATATTTAACTTTAATATTTGTACTCAATAAATAACTCCTTTTGCAAAGTGGAAATAATCTAAATAATAATCATTTAGCTTGTGTGTTCAGTTTGTATATAAATATATTTTAATGATTCTTCATTCAGCGAAAATAGTGATTGGGGATTTAGTAAACTTAATTTTTAGGGTTCCGTACTTCAATTGAACATTTGGAAAAATCAATTCAAATGGAAAAACAGAACAGGTTCACTTTGTTTATCTCGAGATCGCATGTAAAGTATAAAGTTAAAATTAAAAAAGCTACATTTACGGGCCGTAAATGTAGCTTTTTTAATTTGAAAGCATAGAAAAAGTTAAGCTTCTAATTCAACACAATCAAAAGATACGAACATTTATACATCGGTTTTGCTGCATTTTGCAATTTATTCCATGATAAAATTCACGGCGTAATCAAAACCTATAGGGTACCTCTCGTGGACCGACAAAATTACGAAATGTACCACGATGTGAGAAACTTCAATACACATTAAGAAATTCAATAGCTTTTTCATAGAAAAATCACTAATTATATTTGTAGTTTATTTCATATAAAAGAAGGCCAGTCGTGGCGCAGGAGAATAAGTGTGAAAGTGTAAGCGACAGGTTATGAGTTTAATTCCCACTGGAGAAAATGAAATATTTTTAATTCTTCGCTCTGGTAACGAAGCAAAGTGCTGAGTTAAGTTCTGCCACTAAATGCGCAATGCAAAAATTTGTCAGAAAGTGAGATACGGAAATGTCTTAATGAAGACCGAGTGTTTTTACACTAGATACCCAAGCTCTCTGCCTATCCTGCTATGTGTGAAATAAAGCGTGAAGCTACAAAAAGAAACATACAGAATGAGTTCATACGCCCGCAAACTTAAGTATGTCAACTTTTATAAGTTATACTTTCCTAAAATCTTGAAGTTGGTACGGAACCCTCGAAGGGCGAGTCTCATTAGCTCTTAACTGTTTTTTTTTATTGTAATCTAGTAGGTACGTAGATACAAGCGGTTCGAGGTAGTTACGTATAGAACTTGGAAGTCAGAATAAATGATATCAGAATTTGAGTTAATTTTTTTCTTAAAATTTTCCATTTGAAATGTTTTTACACAAAAACCTAACGATAAATATATTCTACACAGTGACATTATGACAGTGTGACAGTGACATATTCTACACAAACACGTGAGTGTCATCATCATACAGCAGGCATTTCTATCAATTAAAGAAGATGGTTCTAACAACAAATATATTTAGAACCAGCTTTATCTTCATGTATTTTCTTTATTATTATAAATGGTTACTTTGATTAATTATTAATTCATTAACGGAGCTATAAGGAAAACTAATTTGTTGTATATTAGGTAGGCAGGTTTAGGCTTCAGGGTATTCTTTCCGTTATAACAACACTCGTCTTTACTGCTCCAGCCCAGTGTAAATATAAATAGGTGTTAACCACATTCGTAATTACAATAATAATTGATTAGTTAAATAATCAATTATCTGAATAGTCGAGGTCATGTGACAGAGAACGAGTAGTGCTCTGAACCACACCAGAGCCAAGACTGCACGTAGATAATCATAAATAGGTCTTAAACACATTTATAAATAAAATAACAATTAATTAATCAAATAATTAATTGTCCAAATAGTCGAGGTTAGCCAGTGGTAGAACACGAATAATGCTCCGAACCACACCAGAGTCAAGACTACCCGTAATCAGCGCCCCGAAAGGGGAAAGGGGAAACGGTTTCAGGGTGAGACCCTCTGGCCATGGGTTCAATCTCCGCTCATTAAAAGCGTGGCGTTTGAGTGGACCTAAGCCCAGCAAAAGCTTCATAAATGAGACAGGGGGAGGGATGAAGGAATGCGGAAGGGATGAGCTGTATGCTACCTGGGCGGTCTGAGCTATATGCCCAGTGCACGGACAACAAAGTGATCCTATAAGGGTCCCGTTTTTTCCTTTCCGTATTTAGAGGTACGGAACTCTAAAACATAGCTAATAAGAGCAATTAAATACAATACTACTAGATCAGATGAAGACAGGCGAGGCGCAAGCGCACAACAAGTATGTGACTGTAAACGTGCCTGGTTGTGGGTTCGATCCTCACTCGAGGACATAAAATATTTATTTAATTTATATTTTAATTTCTTTTCTCTTGTGCCAAGGCAAAGCACGGCGTTGAGTAACCGCCAGTCAACATACAATGCTTACGGAATTTGACGGAGAATAGGGAACGGAGTGTCTTAACACTAAGTTACTTCTCTAGGTTACCTCTGCCTACCCTGCTGCCTGTGGAATACGTAGCGTAGCGTAAAGCTGATTTATTTATTTACTACTAGATCATTGTGGCGATGGATGAGGGTTTGATTCCCATACGAAGTGTCTTAAGGCTATATGTAAATAATCTGTTATATATTATTTACATATAGCCTTCTGCCGAAATATTTAACACGCAACATTACAAAATTTGGACGGAAAGTGAATTTTTCTTAGCAATAAAAATCGCAAATGGATTAAGTTGCAAGATATATTTAAATAAAATAATTCTTATGACTCACCGCTGTTATGAATATCGATATATCAATGAGAAACAATATTTTTTAAAATTATTGTCCATTACGGACATTAAGTAAATATAAAAAGGGTTCCGTACGAATTTCAGAATTGTAGGTCAAAGGAAAGTACAACTTATTAAAGTTGATAAGCAACTTACCTTAACTAACGTAACTTTGAGGGCGTACGCACTCATCTTGTATGAAATACTAAATATATTATTATAATTTTGTAATAGTTTTAATCTATCTACGTATAGTGATCGCTATCTGTACATGGAAGCTATATGAGAAAAAATATTATCGTTGGCATTAACTGATGTAATAGAACCCAATACAATGATTTTTTTGTCTGTTTGTTTGTTGTACACACTAATCTCAAAAACGGCTTACCCAATTTAAATGCAATTTTCACTATATATATTTTGGTAAGCTTACCTTAACATTTATAATTTGTTTTATTTCAATCGGTATATAAATCAAAAAGTTATAAAATTAATTATTTAAAGTATTTTGTTGAAAACATTTCTACAAAAATAAACTTAATTTTGCGAGCGTATCTTTCTTATGAAGTGAACTACAAATATAGGTTTTCTATAAACAATATTAGATTTTTTTTATGTTTTCTATAAAACACCTAAGTATAAATTTTAACTTTTCCGACTTCGTCTTCTTCTTATTGACTTCTACAATCTTCGTATTGTATTTATATTTGTTATCATTTCGTTTCAAATTTTATAATTGTAGATTCAAGAAAAGTGTCATGAGGCCGGTCGCGGCGCAGTGGCACAAAGTGTGACTGTAAAACCGACTGGTTGAGGGTTCGATCCCCACTCGAGGAGATGAAATATTTATTTAAATTTATATTTCCATTTCTTCGCTCTGGTGTCGAGGCAAAGCGCGGCGTTGAGTTCTGCCACTCACCACGCAATGCCTCCAAAATTCGGCAGAAAGTGGCGCACGCAGTGTCTTAACACTAGGTTCCCTCTGCCTACCTTACTGTGCGCGGGATACGAAGCTAATATAAAATTTTAATTTTTTTAAGAAAAGTATCCTATAAGTTTTGATTACACGGAGAGTTTCAAACAAAATTCAGCAAAAACGTATAAATGATTTGATATTAATTTCAGCCTGATATTAACGCGATCAACAAAGTGATCCAAAACCGTTCCGTTTTATTCTTTTGACGAACTGAAACCTAAAAATATTTTTTTATTAAAATATACAGTACCTACTCATAGATTTTCTTTTCAAGTCTGTAAGCCATTTTAAAAATTGCTTGCATTCGACTCAAATTTTCAACAATCAACCATCACTTATAACAATTTTCTGAAATAATAATCTCAATCATATAATTTAACTTATCAGCATATATAAGAACATTGCTGTTCTAATATGCTATTCACGTACATAATCGAATACAAAACCTTTGCGATACTTTTTCTTACTCTTCGATTTTGGCATAGTAATCAGGTAAGGTTTCATCTTGTTTGAAATATTATCTTTTTATATAGGTTAACTAGTGTCGCGGTAAAGCGTGGCGTTGGGTTCTGCCACTCAATTTTTTCATTTCCAGAATTCGGTGGAAAGTGGGGAGCGGAGTGTCTTAACACTAGGCTCTCATTGCCTAACGCGCTATATACACGATACAGCGTAAAGTTCAGAAAATCTTAATTTAAAAATTAGCCATATGTATCAATATATTAAAAAAGATATTAAATTTAGATTACAGATATGCACACCCTCCTACAATGTGTATTGACACTCCTTCTAGTATATCAATATCACTGCGAGACTTATACCACTAAATATGATGGTGTAGATCTAGATGAAATACTGTCCAGCGATAGATTACTTACAGGATATGTCAAATGCTTGTTGGACAAAGGTCCTTGCACGCCTGACGGGAAAGAATTAAAAAGTAAGTTTGTTGGTTAATTGCTATTATTTTTTATTAGGCTGTAACTTTATTTTATCAATGTAATAGATAATAAAAGAAATATAGTTCATTTTTTTTCTTCAATATCGTATGTATGTCCATTTCTGTCCAGTTTATTCCACGGCTCGGCCGCGTCTCGGCGCGGTCGGGTCCAGCGGTTAGGGACCGTTAGATCCCTTAGATTAGTTTAATTCGCGAAATTCCCCAGTCGCGGCTTCATGTCGCGGCTGGGTTTGCTTAGAATAGGTAAAATCCCAGCCCGCTTGACAGTTGTAAGCCGAGGTTCAAGCCCCGCAGGGGGTGCCCTTACAGTCGTCGACTCCTCTCAAGCAGCCAGGTAGTGCCTGCATTTCTTCAGGGGCAGAGTACTCTCTTCCCGACCCACTCGGTGTCGCTGTAAAAGCCAATAGGGCTAACAGCATTAACCTCAAGTTCGAAAAAAAAAAAATTAAAAAATCGTATGTTGATTGATGATTGTTGATGGAACTAAATTGATAATATACTTTGTTGCTGTTTTTAATTATGAACATTATACGTATCATATAAATTATCTCGTATCGTATCATATTTTAATACAAATTAAATAAATAAAATTAGCTTCATGTGGTATTCCTTAGAACCTAGTATTAAGACACTCCGTTCCTCAATTTCCGCATTTTTTTCCGAATTTTTAGACGCATTGGGTATAAGGAATGGCGGAATTCAATGCCAGGCTTTTGTCTTGGTGCCAAAGCGAAGAAATAAAAAGATTTGATAAATAATAATTAATTCCCTCGCGTGGAGATCGAACCCACAACCATCGCGTTACAGTTATGCCCTCTTGTGGACCTACGCCACGACGGCTTTTTTTACATTACGCAAAAAATTTCATAGAATTGGAATAAAAAATTTAATATGCTACGTTAAATCCGATCTTTAGAATAGTTTATTTTATACGACGCCTTTTTAAATTAAAGCGTCATTTCACATAATCTCGTAGTATCTATTAAATATCTCTAATATTCTTATTCTATTTTTATTTTATTTTAATATATTTGCTTATACAAGGTGGTCATCTAATATTATAAAATGATATAAAATTAAAACTTTATGATGTAAGTAATTAGTTATACTACACTTCAAACTTATTAACCTTAATTTCACTGTTAATACAATATTGCAATTCACTGGAGAATCTTATAACTAAACTAAAGTTGAATTTTAGAGAATCTCCCAGATGCTATAGACAATGACTGCAGGAAATGTACTGAAAAACAACGTATTGGTGCTGATAAAGTTATGCACTACATAATCGACCACAGGCCAGAAGACTGGGATAAGTTAGAGAAAAAGTAAAGTATACAACTGAATTTATAATTTGTTAAAAAGTATCTTAGTTTTTCGATTTCAATAAATTTAATGCAATATCAATATGTATTAATCACTACTAAATAATTTTCTCAGAAACTTAAACGTGAACTATAAAAAAATACTAAATTTCAAAAATAAGTCCATAATTTCAAAACTAAAAATGTTATATAAAGCTTGATAACTCATCTACTAAAACCATCGACAAAGCTCCTAAGTATTGATATTTATTACCTCTTTTTTTAAAGATACAACGCTGATGGTACATATAAATTAAAGTACTTGGTAAGTAAGGAAATGGAAAGATCCAATATCAGAGCAAAAGAGAACGCCACCGAAGTTAACGAAGACGAACACGAAGAAGAAAACTATGGCACTCCTGGAACGTCCATCAAAGAGTAAACCAAGGAGTTTGAATGTATTTAGTCTAAACTGCATACAATATAGTCTTCAGCTTTTAAAATGGACCTGATTTACAAAAGTCGCTTAATAAATATTTGGGGAATTATTTGTTTTTTTTTCATGGTTTTTTATTATTTTAATAACAATATCAAATTCTATTACAAGTTACAAGTCATTTTTACCCATTCATCCAGTTATGCCATATGGTCTGTCTATGTCCACAAAAAAAAATATTATCTAAAACTATTTGAGTTACCCCCATTATACTTATAGTGCAATAATCATTTAAGAAATAATCTTTTTAAAAGCAAATCAATTATATACATTACTAGCAACCTAAATGCGGCTTCGCCCGCTTTAACTTATCGCTATATTAGAGCTATATTTTACAAAAATTTTACATAAATTGTAGCCCATGTGTTATTTTGATGTATAAGCTATATTACTGTAATATGTCATCTAGGTAAATCCGTTTAGTAGTTTTTTGCGTCAACATAGAAGAAACATCCATCCTCACCAACTTTCACATTTCTAATATTAGTAGGAATAGTAGTATGTATAAATGATATTAAAATTATATATCTAAAACCTAAGCTTAATATAGGTCATTAAAAAAAATGCTAAAAAATATTAATTTATCAGTTTATTTTTGTCGTTGCATATCTTTTAACGCGAACATTAACACCAGGAAGTGTGTATCTATTTGTAACTTGTTCAACGTATCCGAGATCTTTGACAATTTTATATTTGAAACTTTCTTCTTTATGCTCCTTCTTCTTAGGTAAAATTTGTAATGTTGACCTGAAGCACAAAAAAACTTTTACATTATATTAATCTTAATAACTCAGTTCTTACAGTAATGTAATAAATACCTAAATAATTTTGAGTCGGCACCAAACAATCATCAAACCAAATCAAAAAACCAAACGATCGAAGATTATTAAATTACGTTAAATTGAAAGAAAAAAAAACTAAAAAATTAACAATACAAAGTGAAATCCACAGTAATAAATGATTTTTTTATAAAATATACCGATTCCAAGTTTCTTAAGTAATTGGTGGGTTACTTAGGTAT
Organism: Heliconius erato x Heliconius himera; assembly: GCA_013421005.1. NCBI lineage: Eukaryota > Metazoa > Arthropoda > Insecta > Lepidoptera > Nymphalidae > Heliconius > Heliconius erato x Heliconius himera. The sequence goes on along the minus strand of JAATLQ010037975.1, from coordinate 9,995 downwards.
ATACCTATTACATTATTTTAAAACTTTTTTAAGATTTGTTATTTATTTTTTTTTGAATTTTTTTAATGAAAAATTTATTATACAATATTTTCAGATTCTTATCTCTGGAAAACATAGCAAGAAAAGGTTGCACTGGACAAATGAATTCTGTTATTATAAATGGCTGAGAAACGTAGCCAAATATTAGAAAAAACACCGTAAGAAATATCTGCAATCTGCTTTAGCATAAAGAATTTTTCAAAAATTTCTTACATGATATATTTATTATCCAAGTACTCGCTGAACTTTGTCGAGGCTGTCGTACCTGGTGAGGAAGAGCTTCCACGCAACCGGGTCATGTGCCATCATAGAGGCAACTATCCTGCCAGCACTCTCTTTTTCTTTAGTAGTACATTTAGTACAGTCATCCTTAAGAGCTTGTATGAGCACATCTAAAACGTAGATCCTTTTCAGTATTTAATGTAATTAATATGTATTTTTTTTAGGCCAGTCGTGGTGCAGCGGGACAAAGTGTGACTGTAAAACCGACTGGTTGTGGGTTCGATCCCCACTCGAGGACATGAAATATTTGCTTAAATTTATATTTCCATTTCTTCGCTCTGGTGTCGAAGTAAAGCGCGGCGTTGAGTTCTGCCACTCAACAGGCAATGCCTCCAGAATTCGGCAGAATGTGAAGAACGGAGTGCCTTACACTAGGTTCCCTCTGCCTACCCTGCTGTGTGCGGGATACAGCGTGAAGCTGAATATGTATTTTTTTTTTCAAATCCCGCTCGCTGTATCACGCTGTATCCCGCATATAGCGGGGTAGTTAGAGTGAACCTAGTGTTAAGACACTCCATCCGATTTGTTACTTGCATGAATGTAAAATGTCCCATATTTAGATATATTTTCGCAACGGTGAAATCTATTGTCTACACACGAGTAAGTCATAGGCATGTGTCTGACGATCCTTTCGAGTTTAAATATAAATTATAAACAAATTCATAAGAGCACAGGGGTATAAGAGTATAACTATAACGCGACAGTTGTGGGTTTGATCCCCACTCGACAGCATGAATTATTATTTATTAATATTTTCATTTCTTCGCCCTAGCACCAAGCCCGGCGTGAAACTTCGTCTCTCAACACGCAATTTCTTGAAAAATTCGGCGGAATGTAGGAAACGGAGTGTCTTAACACTATATAGGGGGCATAGTTCTGCTGCTGTGCGCGGGATACAGCGTGAACCTGATAAAAAATATAAATAAATGCCAAAATACTTACTCTTCATTTCGCCCATTTCCTTGGAACAATATCTATCGACAGACATTAAGCACTTCACGTCCTCAGCAGGCAGTGGTGGAATCGATTGATTTAAATCCGTTTTTGATTTCCATGAAATATATTTCTCAGAATCTCTAACTACTTCGTTAATGACCATCATGTCCTCGTCTCCATAAACCACGTTGTACCCCATACTTCTCACACCATCGCTGACAGTTCTGTCTACGCCTGCAGCGGTCATTTCAGAAGAAATCGAAGAAATTAAAAAGAATATTATAAATAGTATTACTGACATTTTTGTAGTCAGCTATCCTGCTAGGCTTGGTTGCGATTGATCACAGTGAATTGCAATAGTGATGGTGTGATGTAATGGCACGCGTAAAGACTAATTGAAAACATGGCAATTTGTTTTGTTTGAATAATGAAAACAACCAGATGTTAAGCACAGTATAGGCCAATAAGTATTTTTTCTTTCATTGTGAATATTTTTAACATAAAAATTTTAAAAAAATCAGCTTCACGCTGTATCCTGCACACATAAAAATTATATATAATAATAACATAATTTACCTACTTACAATCATGGGCGGGCAGGGTGGTCCGTGCCCACCCCAGAATTATTATTAACAAAAAAAACCCTAAAATAAATTTAAAAAAAAAACAACGTCTAAAGAAAGAAAAGAAAAGAAAAAAGAAAACAAAAGAAAAAAAAAGAAAAAAGAAAAGAAAGAAGAAAAAGAAAAAAAGAAAAGAAAGAATGAAAGAATGCTAAAGAATCCAAGAAGATGAAAGGTGAACCTTCCACTTAACATCTTCCACTCAACACGCAATGTGTCCATAATTTGGCGGAAAGTGGTGAAAAAAATGTCTTAACACTATGTTCCCTTTGCCTACTCTGTTGTGTGAGGGATACAGCCGATAAAAAAATCTGATATCTAGAATATTGCATTCTCATTCTCCGTATTTTTTTTGCAAAAAGTGCATAAGGGAAAATTTTTATCTTTATATTTATATTTATAATCTTATATTATTCTTATAAACTTAGTAATGTTAGTAGTATATTACTAAGTTCTTTTCGCCTATTTTATACAAAGCGACAAATACCTTAAAATAAAATAATAATATAATATTATCTGAAAGCAACACAAACAAAGAAAAGGTTGTGGACCACTGTCCCTCTTAATATTTGGGGCGCGTGTGGAACGTCAATAAACAGCCTTCATTTACGTTGCATACCAATTGTTTACAAACAAATTAAATATGCAATCTTGATTTAGGTTAATTATATTATTTTTAACACATCAAAATGGAAAAGAATTAATTTAAAAAATATAAATGTGTAAATAGTAATATAATATTAAAGCCAGCCAAGGGGGACAAAGCCCCGAAAATTAAAAAAAAAACGTTTACACAAACATATCTGTTCTAAGGCCCCGGGTCCAGGTCCAGGCCCCTTCTAGAAAATATCTCCAGATACGTCAATGCCTCTGCCTACCCTGCTATGTGCAGAATACAGAGTGACGTTAACAAAAAGAAGTAATATATATTTTATCGTTATTAATCAATAACTTCCGTGTGTAGCATGATTTGAAAATAATTAAATATTTTTGCTTTATATTTACAAAACAAAATTATTGTTGTTATAAGCACAATTATAATAATTTAAGCAGTCTTTCCACGCAACCTTGTTCTTCTTGTTCTCTATTCTGAATACAACAGATTTTTATCGATTTATAAATAGCTGAAAATTTTGTTAAAAAGTTGTACCTGGGTATCTTACGTTACGTTATAATTGTGTCGTCTCACTCGTAAACATTTTTGCAATGAGGGGGCTAATCTAATCTTTAACTTGCGCCTATTCTATAATAAAAGCAAATTATACCGTGAGTAGTAGTGTCTGGCAAATTAAATTACTTAAATTGACTTGCAATGCCTCGAAAAATTCGGCGGAAACTTGGGAGTATCTTAACACCAGGTTCCCTCTGCCTAACGTGCTGTGTGCGGGATACGGAGTGAAGGTACAGATTATTTCCTCGAGTGGGGATCGAACTCTCAAACGTCGGGTTAAAATCACATACCTGTGCTCCATGACGACCTCAATATAGTTGTATATTATAATCTTACTAGAGGCCGCCCGCGACTTCGTCCGCGTGGAAACCCTATGATAACGAAACAATATTATCAACATAAGAAATATGGTAACTAAATATTGCAAAGCTCTAATCATAGGTCTATTGGTAGCTACAGTATGCTCCTATAAACTATATTTAACGATTTTTTTCCTTTAAGAATCAATCCCGCGGGAACTCCGGGATAAAAAGTAGCCTACATGTTATTCTGGGTCTTCAGCTATCTACATACCAAATTTCATCGTAATCGGTTCAGTAGTATTTGCGTGAAAGAGTAACAAACATCCATACATACTCACAAACTTTCGCATTTATAATATTAGTAGGATGTGTACTTGTATTATTTTACTACTTTTATATAGAATCGTAATAATTAAGATCTATAAAAGGCCATTAATTATTAATTCATTCAATTTTTGCATTTCCTTATAATGAAAATTGTTAAATTCATTTTATTTAATACTTTTGTACGTTTGTAAATATTTTTATATAATCTAATCGGAAAACGAAAAATTCTGTCTAATATAGCAAATATTAGCCACATCATTATTGTGTGTTTTTTGAGCTTAAGATCACTCCTGAGAAAATATGTTTAGAAAACAAAGAAAATATTAGCCATATTTAATAAAAGTTGATTATTACCAAAATTTATAATAAGTAGGTAAAATAAAATAAAAAAATAAAACTAAACCAAACTAAATTAATTTATTTCTTTAACAAATCTTCCAATTTTTTGGACGCAATTGACATATCAATTTTATTATCTGTACTCTTAGCCAATATTCCCAACAACGCTTTAAATACCTTAATTTTCCCTTCTTTGTACTGTTTCACTAATTTAGGATTATTATCAATAACATCCATACACCTATTTAAAATTTCACTTTCATCAGTTACTATAAGCCAACCGTTTTCCTCAATTATCTCTAAAGGCGTTAAATTTGAATTTTCTATCAGCGCATCTATAACTTTACGACAAACGTCCAAATTGATTTTCTTTGATAATAATAAATCAATAATGTCAGCCATTTGTTGTGCATTCACAGGACAACACTGAACATCAATTTTTTTCTTATTAAGTACTGTTAATAAATCATTTATTAACAGATTAGCAACTTTAGTTGGATTTCTAGGTTCTTTAATGATATTATTAAATAATTCTAACAAAACAGGTTCATTGACAAGTTGCACAGCCACCTCAGGACGTAGTTCGTATTGATTTATTAATTTTGTTCTAGATTCTTCTGGAAGTTCTGGTATTTGTTCTTTTATTGAGGGTACACTTATGACATCGTGGCTATCATCTTTTGTCTTCAAGTTCAATCTAAGTGGTAGTAGATTCGGTTCTGGCATATATCTAGAAGAGGAAAATAATTATAAGTAAAAAAAATGCAATAATAAGCATCACACAGATATTTATAGTAAATGATTATTTCTCAAGAAAGTATCCTTGGAAAATTGAAACCTAATCTGAAAAATCTGAAAAAAGGGAATGAGGCACAATTTGTTTAACTGTAGACACAACTGTTATGGGTTCATTTCCTACTAGGAAAACTGTATTATTATTATAATGCTCTGCAACCTTGTAATCCTTGCTCTGGTAACAAAACAGAGCCTGTTTAGTTATGTAGAAAACAGTTGCCTAATAATATGTTCCCTGTGTAACCTACTAAATGCAGTATACATTGTGAACCTAAAAAACACTTATCTCTTATTATAAATTGTAATTTGTATGGTTGAATTAATCTCAGCAACTATTTCTTTAATTTAAAAAAAAATCAAGAAGCCCATAGGCTATATATAATGAGGACAAAGCCAGAGTGTAAGCGCGGCCTAGAATAGGATCATCCTGGTACTGGTGGTGTCGTAAGAGGCGACTAAAGTACGTGTGGTAGAGTCACGTCGCCAGCAATGGCAACACACATGGGCAGACTCGACCGGATCATAACCATCCCCGGCATTTAAAACCGGCGTGAAGTAGTGGCTTTATGCCACTGCGTTTCGCATCAGGTAATGCCGGGCTCCGGCGCCCAACACACCTTACAGGCAGGCAACGCACCTGTAGATCCTCTGGTGTTGCACGGGGTCGTGGGCGGCGGTAATCACTTACCATCAGGTGACCCGAAAGCTCGTTTGCCTTGCCCTTTTCCATAAAAAAAAAGCTAGTATATATTTTAAAAAAATCTATTTACCTATAATCTTGAACAACTTCTTTGTCTCGCATGGGTATTGTTACTTTTGCTGTAGCATCCCATGCTCGAGTTTCGTTTATAATTCGGCCACCGTTTTCTAATATTTGTACCTGTCGTTCAATTTCATGTTTAATAGCGCCCGCTACTCCACGGACCGATCCAATATTTTTAATCTGAAAAGAATGAGAATATGATTATTGATAGAAACATTTTTGTTTATTTTTTTTATTTTTATTTGAGGCCAGCCTAGCCTGTTGTGGGTAAAATTTCCACATGAGGAAAAATATTTTAATTTTATATTTTCATTTCCTCGTCCTGCTGTCGAGGCGAAGCGCAACGTTAAGTTCCGCTACATAACACGCAATGCCTCTAGAATTCGGCGGAAAATGGAGAACAAAGTATCTTCACAATTCCTTCTGATGTGCTGCTGTGTGCCCGTTAAGTAGAAATCAAACCCACAACCAAAGCGCTTACAATATGCTGCTGCGCTACAACTGACACAAATGAAATATTCTTTAAAAAGTTAATCAGATTTTTTATTTGTTAAGAGAAAATATTTTAATAATTTCCTTATAATAAAGCATAAATATAATTATGTAAATACAAAAAAAAATCGAAAAGCCACACAATTTTAAAAGTTGGCCTTTTCAACTTTAAAAAAGCTACAAATCCATAATATAATTTACATTTATAAAACAATTTAAATTATTTATAACTAAGCCACTCTTAAAAAAAAATGTTTATTTACTTTTATTGTAACAATAACAATAAAACTATGTTTTTTTTTCTTATAGGTGAAATAAAAAGACAATACAATTTAACTTTATTTTACATAAATTTGCTAAGAAATGAAATTAAATATTCATTACTTAATTACTTAAACATTATTTTATTGCATATTAATGAAATACACAAATGACCTTATGACTTTAAAATGTAGAACAACAGTTATATGCAAATGACCATTATTATTTTATCAAATATTTTATTTTTTGTTGTTTGTTGAGTTGTGCCACTCAACATGCAATGCCTCCAGAACTTGGCGGAAGTTGGGGAATGAAATGTCTTAACACAAGGTTCCCTCTGCCTACCCTGCTGTGTGCAGGATATTTTTTTTTTAAATATTTTATTCACAATATACATTAATTACATTTAAGACCAAGCCCTACTTAAATAATTAACTATAAAAATTTAAATAAATATATTTAAACTTAAAAAACCATATTGATTAACATATTAATGCGATTGTTGTATCTAAAATTTTGTAATATAATGTTATCATAATTGTAGTTTAGGTGTGATAGCTTAATCTAATTTTTAAAGTAATTTATAAGATGACCTAGTTAGTTATGTCGTAAAAATGTAAATTTCTTATATTACAAAGAATGTATTGATTTAAGATAACATTTAAATACAATTTTTTTGAACATTTCACATTTAAAATAGGTAAAGTACCTATTCTATTTTTTCTCCCCAAATTGAAAATTATCTTTATAAATAGGCCATTGTGGTACAGGAGCAAAAGTGCACGAAAAGTGTAAACACAATGGTTGTTGGTTTGTTTCCTGCTTGGGAAAATGAAATATTTAATATTATCAATATTATCACTCTGGTAACAAGGGAAAGAGAGGCATTGTGTTCCACCAATCAACACACATTACACAATGAATCAAGAATTTTGTGGAGAATGGGGAATGAAGTATCCTAAAGCAAAGTGTCTTAGCACTAAGTCCCTCTGTCTAAACTACTATGCAGGATACAGTATAAAGCTGCTTGATTTTGTTTTGCTATTTAAAGTTACCTCAGTCCGTGTAGAAAGTGGTTCACCAACTTTTCTTATAGAAACATTAGCATCTACTCGTAAAGCTCCTTCTTCCATACGGCCTGTACATGCACCTAGTCTTTGAACTATTAGTACTAGTTCCTTTACCAATGCAGCAGCTTCCTCACCATCCTTAAACAATAATAATATTAATTGGTGCTACAGCACCTGTCGTCAATATCTCATCATTAGCTTCTTTCATCAACAGGGCATATATAATATTTTCATTTTATTGCTCTCCTGAACAAAAGTGCTGCTTTGAACTCCACTAAGTTCAAAGCAGCATTTCAAGAAAATATCATGTCATGAATTCAGGTTAACAGCGGAGAAGTTAAAAATGACATTTAGTTTTTTTTATAGTATTTATGTAGAACTTATTATTAGGGCTATTTAAAATCTTCATTTGAAATATTTTTTTAAAAAACTAACCTCAAGATCAGGTTCAAATACAAGTTCAATTAAAGGTGCACCTGCTCGATTTAAATCCACTAGACTCCTTTTTAATTCAATGTCATGAAGTGACTTCCCACTGTCTTGCTCTAACTGTATCTGTTTTATTTTCGAACTTTTATTGTAAGGCTTTTTGTGAATACCTGGTGTGAAAACCTGTGAACAATTGAAAATAAAATACATTAAAACAATAAATAACTTAATTGTTATTACTAATGTGTCTTGTTTGATTTTCTGTGTAAGACATCTTAATTAGCTGTCGAATGTAATACCTGAAAATTAATAACTCCATTGTTAGCTAAAGGGGCTCTTTGTTGTGTTATCTGATATCCAGAAGGCAAGTCTGCATAAAAGTAATGTTTGCGGTCGAAACTTGATACTTCATTTATTTCACACGAAAGGGCTAAGGCGGTCAGTACACCCAATTTTACACACTTTTGATTTAAAACGGGCAAAGTTCCCGGAATAGCAGCATCAAACAATGATACACAATTATTTACTAAGCCCCCAAATGTATTTTCAGCACCAGAAAAGAGTTTTGATTTAGTATTTAACTGAGCATGAACCTCTAGTCCCACAACACTTTGCCACTTTGCACATCTTACGGTAGTTACTCCACGTCGGTATATTTTATCATATTTATACAGCAGTCTTTGTGATATAATAAAAAGATTCATTTTTATAACTTATATAGCACTCATAACAATTATATGCATAATATTTTTATTTTGCAACCCAATAATACATTAGCATTATGTGACAGCTGTGAGATGACATTTACTGGACTGCGACAGGATGACAGCCAGAGTTGCCAACCTCAGGAAAGCAAAAAACAGAAAATGGAACTTAATAAAACAGTACAAAACAGTAGAAGAATATTAATCATTTTATTAAAATTATTAACTTTATTAATATTTTTAATTTCGCGGCTTTCGACGCTTCCGTAGTATTTTTTTAGTTTTAGAGTTACGTACAAAAAGAAAAGTAACCCTTATCAGATCACTTCTTTGTTGGTCTACTTCTGTCTGTTAAGACTGTTTATCTCAAGATCGTATGGATATATTAAGTTGTAACAAATATTAAATAACCAGATTTACGGTTTCTTGGAACTCAGAAAATGAAATGTCAACGCAATGTAACAAATACGAGCGACTATTGTTTTTGCTGCATTTTGTAAGAAATTTATCAATTGTAAGCCCCTTAAGGTACTTCCCGTGGACTTAATTTTATAAAATTTGACTAAAAGTGAGAACTTACGATACAAACGACGTAAAAAAAATCAAATTTATATTTTTATAGTTCATTTCGTATGAAATGAGTACATACTTATACATATACATTAACCTTAAGCAAAAGTTTCCGTTCATAATTATTTTTTACGCATTTAAAAAAAACATAAAACAGGGACTACCAAGGCGAAAACAGTCAATCTACTGCCAAAAACAGTAAAGTTGGTAACACTGCTGATAGCTAAAAAAGAATAACATCTATACAATTGTAAATTTAAATCATAAAATAGAAATCTTAAAAAATAAGTAAAAATAATATTTGCCTTTTTTTATTATAATATCTGTAGCGTCAGGGCGTTAAATAATTTCTATTTCCTTTTCGCCACGGCAAGACAGTTAAAAGTTATACAAAATAGATTTTTTTAATTTCGCGCATCGCCGCATTCTTTAAACAAGAAGAACTTCCCTCAAATGAAATTTGAATTCAAAATCATCACTTTACAAACGAACACTGTTCCGTGAATATAAAATAAAATATGTGTAGAATAGGAGTGATTATTATCATTTTAAATGAATGAACAAACAGAATTACAAAATGTATTAAACTATTTAAAATTAACAATTATTTTATCTTTTTCTTCTTTCTTCTTCCAATTCTTTAGAGGCCGGTAGTGGCGCAGCGGCACGAGGTGTGACTGCAAAACCGACTGGTTGTGGGTTCGATTCCCACTCGAGGAGATGAAATATTTACTTAAATTTATATTTCCATTTCTTCGCTCTGGTGTCGAGGTTAAGCGCGGCGTTGAGTTCTGCCACTCAACACGCAATGCCTCCAGAATCCGGCAGAAAGTGGGGAACGGAGTGTCTTAACACTAGGTTCCCTCTGCCTACCCTGCTGTGTGCGGGATAC
>JAATLQ010037974.1:37722-71208 GCA_013421005.1 Heliconius erato x Heliconius himera | reverse complement strand
ATTATGGACAAACATCCCTCACAATTAAAAATATATTCAAATTACTATTTTTAGACAGAAATATGCTCACTGTATGTTATCCTTAGAAGATACAAATATGCTGTCGCTGACTTTTTTGTAGATCTTATTAAGAGGAATAATACTCTAGTACATTATTTTCATGTAGGACTTACCACTAAAGCAGCGCATGCGTGAAAGTGTCTCAATGGATAGGACTTTATGCACATTTATCATATTTATGTCAAATTACAATAAAATATACATATAATAAACGATATATAAACCTTCCCTGAGAAATATTCTACCTAATGGTGAAAACTGCATCAAAATCCGTTGGGTGGCTTAGAAAAAGATCGCTTAGAAAGGCCAGACAGAGACGAAATGCGTTCTTATTTTATAAGATATAGAGATAAAGAAAATTAAGAAATAAAGAAAGAGATTCTTAATTAGTTTGTAGAATCATTAATCCAGTAAAATCTAGAATTTGAGAAATATTGTTATAATGGATACTCGGCCATGTTTAATATTCGAGTTTTAATTCGAATTTTAATATTCGAAAAAATAAATAAATTAGTATATAGTCGATGAGATGATAAAAGTAATAATAGAAAATCCAGTATATCTATATAGATGTATTGACATATTTTTATTGTTTAGCTGCATGTTGTATTCCGCATATAGGAGAGTAAGCAGAGGGAACCTAGGGACACACCGTTCCAACTAAGGTACTGTTTTTCCCCACTTTCCGCAGAATTTGTGTGTTGAGTGGCGGAATTCAACGCCACGCTTTGCCTCGTTCCTCGAGTGAGAATCTAAAATAAAAATCAAATAAATCAGTTTCACACGTATCCCGCACAACGCAGGGTAGGCAGTTGGAACCTAGTGTTAAGACACTCCGTATCCCACTTTCTGCCGAATTCTGGAGGCTGTATACACGATACAGCGTGAAGCAAGAAAAATAGCAAAAGCAAAAACTAATTTGCACCAGTCTCGACAACTACTATTAAAGCGCGTTATAAAAGCTCGAGAGAGATGGCTTGTCTCTCCTTTCTCTATTTTTCAGCTTCTTGCTGTATCCCGCATATGACTGGGAAGGCAGATAGATTAAGATAATTTGCTCCCCACTTTCCGCTGAATTCTGGAGCACACGCTACACGCTTGTTCCCTTGCGGTAAGACCAGCCTCTTAATATAGGCCGTTTCATTTCATAGGTATTAACTAGGTCTGTAGTATTGATTTACTTTTTTTCACGCTGTATTTCACGCACAGCAGGGTACGCTGAAGAGTGTTAAGACACTCCGTTCTCCACTCTCCTAACTTTAGAGACATTACGAGTTGAGAGGTGGATAAAAACAATCTACTAACCCGAGCGAGAATATAACCCACAACACGGCGCCATAGTATTTTCTTTCATCACGCCTATAAAATAGTGACTTATCTCTCCACCTTTTATTATGACTGACCAGATTGTGGAAATTTAATGCACACAGAGTCAACAGTTAACGCCACTAAAATAACAAACGCTAATTTACACCGGCCTTGGGGAGAGTATTTGTAAATACAGTGCGCGCGCGCAGTCAAGGGCAAACCTTGCACTTTGCAATAATATCCGATAATTGTACTCCACTCGTATGCCACGCTAATATGCCAATATTCCTTTTTTATTTTTTTTATATGCTTAAATGCCTACGTTGTAAGAGTTTTTGCGTATCACGGTTGTTTTTTTTTTATTAGCACGCTCTATCCCGCGTTAGTGTTGTATCCGCGTTGGAAGAGCAAGTATTGTTTGTAAGTTTTATTAATTTAAAGTTGTTTTTTTATTATGAAACTATTTTGCATTAAAACTTTACGTTGTAATGGGTTTATATGTATATATTTACGCATTAGTGTATGTATGTATGCATGTATGTATGTATGTACTTATATAGCGTTTTGTAAATTTTATGACACAGTGCATGCCCTAAGACGACTGGCCTTAGCGTATTCAGGGCCACACAGTACAGTGTGTTGCACTCTCACGTATGAGTCATAGGCGATAGCGATTAAATATTTTTTAATAATATTGCTTTTATAATATAATAAAGTTTTTTTATTTAATACCCGAAGGTATTCTAATTGATATATTGTTCTGTCCATTTTGAAAAATTGGAAAATGGTTGATCAGCAGAAAAGTGAAGAGGTGTGTCATCAGATAATAAGTATCTACTAAAACATTTGCTGACCTATATGAGAGTGATGGAAATAGAATAATTTCAAATAAATTATATATTATTTTACAAAACCACACAATGTATGCATGCATAATGCATGTATACATTATTTTATATTTTTTTTATATGATTACGCATAACCATATCATATGAAATAGACAGTATGTAACTATTGATACATCTTCCTATCCATATTTTTTATCGTATTTTACGTTGTCTATTATTTTAAATTAGCTCCACACTAAATCCCGCATACTACACATATAGCAGGATAGTCAATGGGAACCTAGTGTCAAGACTTTCTGTTTTCGATTTTCGAGACATTTCATGTTAAATTACGGAACTCTACGCATGCTTTATCTTATTACCAAATCGAGAAAACAGAATCAAAACCACAACTATCATTTCACAATCCTTACAATAGAAAAAAAGTAAGACTATATTTTCGCTTTTTCTTATACATTAGACTAGAACCACTACGTGATAATTTCGGCCAACAGCGAAGGTGAGAGTGTCGTATTTATAAACACGTCGCATCGTGCTCTTGTTTGACTTCCTGCTGGCTCACAGCTCTAAATACATACAAATACATACATACTTGTGTACCATCTACTTAATACATTATATCTATATTTGATGAGTTAATGAGTTATTTGTAACAATATTGCACTATAACTTGTCAGTAGGGCACTATTCGTGGGCTAGTGCGACTGTGAACGTGGCAGACTGTAGGTTTCCGATTCCTACTCCTAATAAAATATTATAAATATATATATAATATTTTCATTTCCTCATACAGCAGGGTAGCCAGAGGGAACCTAGTGTAAGACACTTCGTTCCCCACTTTCTGCCGAATTCTAGAGGCATTGCGCGTTAAGTGGCAGAACTCAGCGCTGCGCTTTGCCTCGACACCAGAGCTAAGGAATGGAAATATAAATTTTAGTAAATATTTCATCTCTTCGAGTGGGGATCGAACCTACAACCAGTCGGTTTTTACAGTCACACTGGCCTATAAAAAAAAATGAGCTCCACCATTCAACAGGCAATGCTTTGAGAAAGAAAAGAAAATGTCATAATGGGAGTGGAGTGTCTTTAGAATAAGTTCCCAGGTTCCTTCTGACTACCCTACTACGTGCGGGATACAACATAAAGTTAAAAATAAAGAAAAATATATGAAACCCATAGTACATAAAATATCTCTGAAATGAAGAGATATACAAGTACGTATATATAGGTACGTTTATACCAAGCCATATGAATCGTTGATTACATCCGCCAAATTAAAGACCATTTTCCGTTTTTAATATAACGGAACCCTTTCATTCCATCACTTCTTTAACGGAACTCAGATTGCTTGTTGATTGAATCCTTAAAACCTTTTAAATATTTTTTTTTTGGTTAAATTGTTAAGTGGTCAGTAAAAAAAATTAATACCCTCTTGAATTGAGGCCGTCGTGGTGCAGCGTTATAGCGTCTGAACGTTAATGCGATGGTTGTGGATTCGATTCTCACCCGTGGTATTAATCAATTTTATTTTTTAGACAAAATGAACTATTAAAAATGAAATATTGTTAATTCCTCTTTTTAGACAAAGCGCGATGCTGAGTTCCACCACTTGATACACAATGTCTTGAAAAATGCAAGGAAAGTGAGGAACGAAATATATATTCTACACTAGGCCTTGCTTAATCTGCTATGTTTGTGATACAGCGTAAAGCAAAAAAATTACATATTTTTTAAAAAAAAAAATTAACGTACCTACATAGTAACGTATAAAAACTGTAATAGAATATAAGCAATTTGTTTTTACTTTTCACTTCTTATCATATTATATGTAAGTGACCGTACAGTTAAAATAAATAAAATAAATAAATCAGCTTCACGCTGTATCCCGCACACTGCAGGGTAGGCAGAGGGAACCTAGAGTTAAGACACTCCGTTCCCCACTTTCTGCCGAATTCTGGAGGCATTGCGTGTTGAGTGGCAGAACTCAACAGTTAAAATTTTGTCACAATTATTATAATACATGTAAAAATCATATATATGACTGTATAGATTTTTTATATACGTAACTTCCGCATTAAGACCCAAAGTATGTACTATCGAGGGAGGAAACTTCATGCTGTATCCTGCACACAGCAGGGTAGGCAGAAGGAACCTAGTGTTAAGACACTCTGTTCCCCACTTTCTGCATAATTCTGGAGGCATTGCATGTTGAGCAGAACGCCGCGCTTAACCTCGACACCAGGGCTAAGAAATGGAAATATAAATTTAAGTAAATATTTCATCTCCTCGAGTGGGAACCGAACCCACAACCAGTCGGTTTTACAGTCACACCTCGTGCCGCTGCGCCACGACTGGCCTCGAAAACGATTACTAACATAATTTTTTGCAGCCTATAAGTGTTCGTCAATAAATGGACTGTCAAACACAAAAAGTAATATTCCGAGTCGAACCATTAGTTTTTGAGATTAGCGTGTCCATCCACACAAACATCATCAGCATTATATGTATAGAATTTTTTAAAATTTTTTTTTAGCTTGACGCTGTATCCCGTATATAAGAGGTTAGGCAGAGGAAATCTACGAAACCCGGTGCTAGGACACTCTGTTCTTCCTCATTTTTAAGATAATGCTATATTTAATTACAGAACTCAACGCCACGCTTCGCCTCCTTACCAGATCCAAGAAATAAAAATAATAACTGTTTCATTACCCCTAGAGGAAATCGAACACACACCCGTCACGCTCACAGTCGCCCACAGCGCCAGTGAGCCACAACGACCTCATATGCCCATATAAAAATGTCAAACCCTAGATTTAGTGCTAAAAACCTCTCAGCACTCTTTTTATAGTATTAAATTCAAAGTGATATTTTAACGAGCGGCGCACTCGCCTCGCGCTATCGCCGTTGTTTGATAGAACATAAACTGGACGCAGCTGTTGTAATATGGAGAGTGCAGTGGGTTTTGGCGTTTGTTTTTATGGGTTTGGCCGTATAGCGCAGATTTGATTATTTAAAAGTAATATTTTTATGTAAATAGTGAGTTGGGGACCGTCGTGGCTCAGATGTATCGAGGCGTGACTATTAACGTGATGATTGCGGGTTAGATTCTCGCTCGGGGGAATGAAAAATTTTTATTTTCTCGCTGTGGAAAGAGGGCAAAGGTGGAGGAGGACAAGCTTAAGTGTTTTGTTCCGCCTTTCAATATTCAATTTCTAGATAATTGGGCGGGTGGAAAGGAGTGTCTCAACACCAGATTCTCTCTGCCTATCCAGTTGTTATCGGGATACAAAGTGAATTTAAAATATATATATTTATGACTATCATGTACAGTGCAACGTCTGATTGTAAGCGCGACGGTTTTGGTCTCGATCCTCTTTCTCTCTCTCTCTCTTTCGGTGTAGGCCAATTTAACAAAAGAATTTGTCGAAGCTTATGCTTTATATTGATATAAAATCTTTTTATTTACGGATAAAATACGAAAAAAAATATAATAATGAAAACTGCATCTAAATTGGTTAATCCGTTTCAGAGATTAACGTGCACAGACGCATAGAAAATAGACAATAATTAAAAAAAAATAACATACTTTTGGTTCTATCACATAAATTTCTCCAACAATAGACTTTCTCATATATATTTCATGGACAGACAACGATAAATTACAGTTTTACTGTATGTAAAACTGCATAGATTTTCTCGTAACCTTTAGGCCAAGAGCAGCGTTGTATTCCACCGATCAACACTTAATATCTTAAATTAAAGCAGTAAGTGGAGTATTCTATGCGAAACAGGTTATTCATATTTTGATTTTTAATATAAACAAATCACAGATTTTTTAATTATTTTAGAGATTTTACACCAAAATTTGTAAGAAACATTATCAAAATCCCCATTTTCCTGTACAAAAATTAATTAAGACATACATAATTTACGAATGGATCTCACACAGTAATAGATACCCAGTAAGTACCTACTACGTAGTAAATTTAATGTCCTACGGCAATTTAGTTTAGCAAATTACATAGTTTTACAGCGTTCGTAGAAACTTGCTTGAGGAAAACTATTTATAATTTCCTTATTCTATACTGCTTCTTCGGTATGAATTTTCCACTGAAAATTATATATATTTGGGCGTAAGCGTGTGACTGTATATGTGCTATGTTGTAAGTTCGATTCTCGCTTGAGGCAATTAAATATTTTATATTTTTATTTATTCGCTCTGGTAACAAGGAAAAGAGTGGCGTTGAGTTTCGTAACTCAATACGCAATGCTTCATCCGGTGGAAAATGGGGAACGGAGTGTCTTAACATTAGGTTCCTTCTGTCTACCCTGCTATGAACGGCATACAATGTGAAGCTGAAATAAATCAAATCAAAATTAAATCAGCTTCACGCTGCATACCACACACAGCAGGGTAGACAGACAGAACCTAGTGGTAAGACACTCCGTTCCCCACTTTCTGTCTGTCTGGCAGAACTCAACGCCGCGATTAACCTCCAGACCATAGCGAAGAAATGGGAATATAAATTTAAGTAAATATTTCATCTCCTCGACTGGGGATCGAACCCACAACCAGTCGGTTTTACTGTCACGCTTCGTGCCGCTGCGTCACGACTAGCCTCACTAACAGAAATAAATAAATAAATTATAAGAATTCCTTCGTAGAGCAAATGATAATAATGATGATGTGTGGATTAGTGGCCAGGCCGAGTGGATGGTCCCCTTCGCTACGTTCGACTTTTATGTATAGAACAAATATATTTATTCTTCAATTTACATCGCAAAATTGGAGAAAATATGGAACTCAAAAATTTCTACAACTTAAAATTTAAAAAAAGCAATAGTGATGTATTATATAAATACAAATATTTAATCGAGCAAGCCGTCTTCGATAACCATATAATATAATTCTATACATATATTTTTGGCACAGCGCCACAAATGATTAGTTGTCGCTATATAAGGCTGGGGTAAACATCACTAAAGATTTATAAGAAAATTACACCTTACATACATACATAGGAACATACAAACATGATTTTAATTATTCATACATACAATTAATTATACTGTATCGGTGTTTTGGCATTATGCCATTGTCCCTTTCTCTGACGAGGTCACGTCTTCGATTTCTGTACAATGTAATCGTGTTTATGTTTGTAGAACTAACCAGCAGTTTCACGCACTTTCCCGCTTATCAGGATAGGCGAAAGGAACCTAATTGTAAGACATTTAACGTTTCGCTTCTGTTGTCAATTGTACAACAAATAAATTTGAGATAAATATACCGGTAGTACGTGGATCTATATCTCAAAAACTACTTGATAGATTTGAAAATTAGACTGTTTCCGAAATTGAAATGTACATGATTTAACTCAAAACAGATTATCTAGACTTCCAGTTTCGGAGAAATTTATGGACAAATAGATATACACATTATAAAATTTAGCACACGAGCTTGTAGGCCTATATAGATCATCATACTTCAATATAAGCCTCTACCAACAATATCATACACAGATATTCGTTTCTTAGTTTTACACGTTATCTCGCATACAGCGGAGAGGAGAAGAGAAGAAGAGAGAGGGAACCAAGTGTAGTGATACTCCGTTCCCCACTTTCTATTTTCAGGCGGAATTCAGCACGACTTGTCATTAGAGCGAGAAAATAAAAATGAGTCATCCCTCCAATTCAGCATCGAACTCACAACCGTCTTTTCTAACCTCTTTTTTTGTAATCGGTTAAAAACCCATACAAATATCGATTTCCAATACAATATCAACATTTGGATGCGTGTCGTGTACAACGCTGGTTTCCCCGTCTGACCGCAAGCTTCCCTTATCACCCATTGTCTGGCCAAGGTCTGGCTGTGCGGTCTGAGCGCCTGGTACTGAGAAAAATGCATGTTTTTTTTAATATATGTATGTAAAAATATCTGAGGTAATAGCGTTTAACTGTAAATTGTGGTTGTGGGTTTGATTCTAAGTAATGGAATTAATTACTTTCGTTTTCCTGCTCTGCAAGAGTAAACGCGGCGTTCTGTTCCACCACTCAGGCTATGAATTTGGATAAGAAGTTTAAGTTAACTAACTGGAGTTTCTCAGTGTACTCCATATACAGTAGAAATAAAATTTTAAAGAATAAATAAAAATCGTTTCACGTTGTATCTCGTATATAGCAGTGATCCTAGACACTAAACTGTTTTCCACTACTCTCAACGCTACGCAATGTCTTATTACAGGAGGAGGAGGAGGAGTGGGAATTAAAAATTATCCCAAACGAGAATTGAACCCACAACCGTCACGTTTACAGTCAGACACACCACAATGGACTTTATAAAAAAGTATACGTCAAAATTTTCTTCAAAAAAAAACGGAAAAATATTGGTAAAAAAACATAAAAGAGCTTCAAGTTGAAAGAAAAAAATACAGTAATTAAGTATACTTAATTGTCTTTAAATTACAATAAGATTTAACTCACTTTAAATACAATTACACCTGTAGTCCTTAATACGTTTTTAATTTGAAATTATGTTTGAATTACGATTTGTCGATATTTTTTGTGTAATTGTTCTGTATATTTATACTGGTATTTTTGTGTAAGAATGTTACTCAATAAAAACATTATAGCAGGATATTCAGAGGGAACCTGGGAACCTAGCGTTAAGATACTCCGTTTCCCTTTAGATACTTCCGTTTCCCACTTTCCGCCGAATTCTGGAGGCATTGCGTGTTAAGTGGTGGAGTTGAACGCTGCACTTTTGCCTGGTTAACTGAGCAAAGAAATGAAGATACTAAATATTTAATTCGCCCGAATGGAAATCGAACCCAAAACCGCGCTAACAGTCGCACGCTTGTACTCCTGCGCCACGATATGGCTCAAAAAATAACCTTATTAAAAAAAATCTATTTTTAACCACCCAAAAGACCCCGAGGAACCCTAAATCATTATACATATAAAAGTTCGACCAAAAGCAAAGTGTATAATTTACACGTAGGGCCGTGTACGTTACGGTTCGCGAAACAGATTGCATTTTTTAAACTGGCATTGTCTTGTGTGACTGGCGTTAAGTTGCGTTCACAATGCTATTAGTAAATTGTGCATATTTTATTTAAATAATTTATTTTAAAAAAAAGATAAGAGCAGCGTTAAGTTACGCAATTCAAGTAAATCTTATAGAAACGTATTTTCTTTTAGTTTCATGAATCTCCTCTAAGTAAAGAGCTCGGTCGAGCTCGGTGTTAAGGACTATCATTAACTACTTTACGTGTAACTATCATTAACTACTTTACGTGTAACTCAACGCCGCGCATTGGACCACAAATTGCAACTTCAATAAAATCAGCTTCACGCTGTATCCCGCACACAGCAGGGTAGGCAGGAGGAACCTAGTGTAAAACACTCCGTTCCCCACTTTCTGTCGAATTCTGGAAGCATTGCGTGGTAAGTGGCATAACTTAACGCTGCGCTTGGCCTCGACACCAGAGCGAAGAAATGGAAATATAAATTTAAGTAAATATTTCACCTCCTCGAGTGGGGATCGAACCCACAACCAATCGGTTTTACAGTTACACTTTGTGCTGCTGCGCCACAACTGGCCTCAAGCTTCAATAAAAAGATTATTATTAAAAGTAAAAAGAAGACTCACCAATATGAACACAGCCGTATCCAAATTGAAGATGTACAAAAATCTGAACGCTCCGTCGCGTGCTTATCGCGTGTGACGACCGCATCTACACATATTTTTGATAACATTCTAAAAGGTACTGTCGAGAGAAAATTTTAAATAAAAATAAAGCTTCACGCATTTTCCCGCATTGTAGGCGAGATTAGAGAAGTTAAATAATATAAGAACATGGGCTTAACAGGGTAGGTAGAGCGAATCTGAGCTAGTTTAAGATACTCTGTTCCCATTCAAACAATTCAGTTTCCAACTTTCCGATGAGTTTTGTAGTGGCGGAGCTCAACGCCGCACCTTTCCTCGTTACCAGTGGGAGTCAAACCTCAACCTGTCGCGTAAATCGATCTATATATAAAAAGATATTTCACTATTAAGTATTTCGTTTTACAAAATTGCTACAAAATATTTATTTTTCTGAATTCACCTTAAATTATATATTATAGCTTTCAATGTATTAATATACTAGGGGGCAAAGCCGCGAGCGGGTCGCTAGTTTGAAATAAAATTTTAAATTGAGACCGACAACTATCGCATTTACATTCAGACTCCCACTGTATTAAAATGGGCTCATTAGTTGAATCAACAAGTATATAGATATATAAGAACTTTTTACATAGGTAATATATATATTTTTTGTGTTTTATTTATATTTCTTCATTCTTATTGACAATATGCGGCGTTCAATTCCGCCACTGAGCACGCGTATCATCTTGAATTGACAGCCTTATTTATAAATCGTTCTTAACTTTGAGATCGATCACAAGATGTCGTTTTTATTCATAGTTTATTAAAACAGCATCTCAAGAACGCTCTATACCTATATCAGAGTTGACAGCGGTTTATAAATACGGACGTAAGTATCTGCGTTATCTCTGCCGCATGCCATGGTCTATGCGGGAAGAGAAACGTTAACATTTTTTTTAATTTTGGTAACGGAGTGTTGTAGCACTAAGTCACCAATATATAGAGTAAATGATATAGAGATTTTATAATTTCCAACATTTTGACATCATCTGTACACAATTTTTTTTGTCGTAATCTCATCATCTATCTTAATTTATATCGGTTGTTCGTTGCAAATTTCGTCTAATTAAAATATTTAAATGTTATTAAAGATAATAATAATTAATATTTATCTGTGCAATATAAATGAAAGAATATGTATATTGATTTATTATTTTTTTTACAATAAAAGGTGTTGTTTTGTCTTTTTTTTATAAAAAATATATTTTTTAATAAAAACAACGCCGCGTTTTATTTCCTTAACAGAGCTCAGAAAATGTATAAAATTCAATCCCTCGAGTGAAAATCGAACTCATAACTATTGTGTTTACAGTGAGGCACTGTGCAGCTGCGCCATGATGGCCTTATATATTATTAACGCTTACGTACACTACTTTCTCCGTTTACTTTATTTTTCTTTATCTTTATTATTATTAGCTACAAGCTGTATCTCACAGTTAGTAAGGTAGATAGAGGGAGCCTGGAAACCTATTGTTAAGACGCTCCGTTCCCCATTTATCGCCGATCTCTCAAGGTATTTTGAGTAGCGGAACTCAACACCACGCTATGCTTCATTACTAGAGCGAGGAAACATAAATATTAAAATCTTAATTTCCTCCAAAGGGATCGAACCTACAACCTTTCGCATTTACAGTTACACGCTTGTGCCCCTGCGCCACGGCTGGCTTTACCAATTTCTAATTAAGAGAAATGCATATAAAACATCCTTGTATATACAAAGTGAAGTCGAACAATTTAGTTGTATCTAAACTAAAATTCATTAATCAAGTGGAAACTGTAAGGACATTAGTTACAAGTTGCGTCCTTTACCCTTCGCTGGAAGTTTGATGTCGACCGAACGATGATACTAACGGTAATTACTGTGTGTTTATATATATAAATAATTCAACAAAAAGCTTCACGCTATATCCCGTACACTGCAGGGTAAGCAGAGGGAACGTAGTGTTAAGACACTCCGTTCCCCACTTTCTGCTGAATTCTGGAGGCATTGCGTGTTGAGTGGCAGAACTCAACGTCGCGCTTGTTCTCGACACCAGAGCGAAGAAATGGAAATATAAATTTAAGTAAATATTTCATCTCCTCGAGTGGGGATCGAACCCACAACCAATTGGTTTTACCGTCACACTTTGTGCCCCTGCGCCACGACTGGCCTCAATCATTAAGGCCACATGTAAACGCGACGATTGCGTGTTCGATTTCCACTCGAGGGACTGAAATATTTAATATTTACATTTCCTCAATGGTGACGAGGCAGAGCGCGGCGTTAAGTTCGACCGTTCAACACGTATGCTTAGTAAATTCGGCAGAAAATGGGTAACAGTGTCTTAACACTATGTTATGTATACTCTAGTATTCGTCAAAAACTACTGAACCATTTTTTATAAATTTTTCATCATACAAACATGTATAAGTATGAAATTTTTAAATATAGGAGTATTTATACATTTCGCCCAATTATCAAAATATTACGTTTTAAGTGGCGGAACCTAACGCCGCGCTTTCGCCTTATGTACTAAGCGGAAATTAGGGAATAAATAATTCATTCCCCTTAACCAGAATCGAACCTACAGCCCTCGCGTTTACAGTCAAACATCTTTAAAACCCTTATTCGATACTTCAATTAATCACATTCCACTAAAACCGAACCAACTTCGAATAGTTGGTTAGTTTTAACCAATCCAGTTAACTTTAACCGTTACTATACATTGATTAAATGTTAAATAGTATTCAATATGTAAGATTGGTCCAATTAGTTAATAGATGATATTCAATTTAGTTAAGAGGTACAGAAGTTTGGAACTAGAGGACGTTTATATATCTATATATTTAAATGTTTTGCTTTTAGTGATTTAATTTGTCTGTATATTTATAATAAAATAAAAATTTGGTAGTGGTTAGTAAGGCTACAAATCTCTTGAGCAGGCTGTATTCATTCATATGCAAGCGGAGTAAAATGTCACTTTAGAACAAGCTAACATTATACAAAACTTACATCCGTCCCGTTATGACCTACGCTTGTGTCGTGTTCGCACACAACAAGATAGACCTCCTTCAGAGAGTCCAGAACGAATTCCTCCGTATGGCATCCGGATGCCCATGGTACGTACGCAACGTGGACATGCCCAAAAAAATCCAATTAGAATCATTAAAGGAATTCTGGAAACGCCTAGCCAATTGCTACCACGAACGAGCAGCCCACTCCTTGTGGAAGCGTATAAACCGCAACGAGTTTTTCATGTAAAAATAAACAGTGAAAATTATAAATTATGTATAAATACTAAGTCCAATTAATGTAAGTATTATTTCTTTTAAAAAAATCTAGGGATTTCTCCGAGCGGGAATCAAACTCACAACTGTGGAGTTTACAGATAGACGCAACAAAATGCAATCTTTACATCATTAGGTTCAAATATTGTAATGAATCATTAAAATTACTTGTAATTTAAAAAAAAGATAAAATTAATGATTTAAGATTAAAACTCTTTGTTTCCTTTTTTGGTAACATTTATGTACAGTTTATGTTTTATTACAATTGTTTTTAACAAATTACAAAATCAAAAACCCAAGTAATATAACGTCACCTAATTTTTTGTTGTAAATATTATCTTTTTAAGTGTCGAGTGCATCAGTAGCTGTTTTCGTAAATTTGAGATCATTACTCCCTTTGGGTGCAAAGGCGATGTTTTGTTAACTGATTGCGCAACACAAAGGAGGATAATGTGTTCATCTGTATGTCCATCTTTTTTCCATTTTGATGATTCCTAACTCAATCGATTCAAGAGTCATCATAGCGACCACTAGTCGCCATATTGTCGAAATAATAAATTATCGTTAAAAAGGTCTTCAAAAATGATTATTAGATTCCTTTTATGATTTCCTTTTTTTGAGGCACAAAGCGTGACTGTAAAATCGACTGGTCATGAGTTCGATCCCCACTCGACGTGACGAAATATTTATTTAAATTTATATGTCCATTTCTTCGCGAGTTCCGCCACTCAATACGCATTGCGTACAGAAGAAGAAAGTGGGGAACGGAGTGTTTTAACACTAGGCTTCCTTTGCCTACCGTGCTGTGTGTGGGACAGAGTGAAGTCGATTTATTTATTTTATTTTATTCATTTTAAGTAGCGGTTTAGGTATATAACGGCTTTAAGTTATTTTAACAAACATTCTTGCTAATTTTCAACTTTAAAACTTTTTGTTATAAGTGTACCTGTAGTTTACCTATTGTTTGACATGTTTATATATTTCAATAGTGTGCTCTAATTATGTGACGGTAATACTAGTGGTAGGTGACTGTTAGTGGACTGTGAGAGCGGATTCAAATCACCACGATATAAAGGATATTCGAAATTAATAAGCCGTAACAAAAATGTAACATCAAAAAATTGCCAAAAGCCCAATTGCATAAAACTAAAAAGAAAAAAAAAGAGTTGGTAGCTTTCAAATAGTTGATTAGGATTAACAATCGGGAATCGGGACCTACTAAAATAGAAAAAGAAAATAGTGAAATGCACGATTTTTTTCTTTTAAGTTTTTTTGTTTTATTTTTCAAAAAATTGTTCTGTATTTTAAATCAAAGTACATAACCATTTCATTTCGATACTTGCCCTAAAAAAAAACTCAGTATTTAAACAAAAAACTTAAATAATACTGAGTAACAAAGGATTATGGATAATTGCTCAATTACCGAGTAAAAGATTTGGATGCAATTTGACAGTATAAAGAAATACATAATTTTTCAAGCGTTTAAAAGAAAAATTATGGTTGCATTTCTGTTAAGGAATTTAATTAATACATATGTATGTAATTATGTAAAAGAGACCGTCGTGGCAGAGCATCTGACTGTAAATGAAACGGTTGTGGATTCCCACTTGGGGAATAAATTTATTTTCTTTTCCTCGTTCTCGTAATAAGACACAGCGCGGTGTCCACAACCACTCGCAACGCCTGGAAAATTGGGTGGAAAGCGGAGAATAGAGTTTCAAGTGTTCAGATGGTATGATGGATGGTCAACGTGAACCTGAAAAGAATGAGCTGAAACATCTTTATTTTTTTGGCTTCACGCTGCATGCCGCACATAGCAAAGTAGATAGAGGGAACATGGGAACGTAGTGTTAAGGCACTCCGTCCCCTTTAAAACACTTCTGTTCTCCACTTACCGCCAAATTCTGAAGGCAATGCACGTTGAATCGCGGAACTTAACGCCTTACTAGAGCAAGGAAATGAAATTATATTAAAATAAAATACTATATTTTCATTTCTTTGCTTTATTCTTGATTCTCTCGAGCGGCAAGCGAACCCATAACCAATACAGTCATACGCCTGCACTGCGCCACGACAGGCAGACAACCCTGGATAACATAGAAGGTAAATTATATAAAGT
Source organism: Heliconius erato x Heliconius himera (assembly GCA_013421005.1). NCBI lineage: Eukaryota > Metazoa > Arthropoda > Insecta > Lepidoptera > Nymphalidae > Heliconius > Heliconius erato x Heliconius himera. Next base: position 55,901 of record JAATLQ010037974.1, on the reverse strand, counting down.
TTAATATAATCCAATCGATTAACAATTCACCTTAGATAGTTAGTTCAATGAACAGCAAACGCTGACTTTGCCAGTTTCAACCTCACGTCGGATTCAATCAATCAAATGATAGTTGTAATATATCTAATCTTTATATCTCCGTTATATAAGAATAAGAAGAAAAAGGTGTATTTTTTTATATTTTTTATTTATATAACGTCCGTGTATAATTTAAATATTAGCAATAGCCGGTTGTCAGTTCGATTTCCACTTGGGAGAGTAAAAGTTTTAAAATGTTCATTTCTTCGCTCTGGTAGCGAGGCAAAGCGGAAAGGAAAGTGGAGATCGGGAAAAGAAGTAGGAGAAAAATCTTCTTTTTGTTAATAAAAATACGTTAAGGTGTATTACCTTAACGTATTTTTATAAATAAATAGTTATTAAGCTTAGGCCCTAGTACACCCCTCTCACCCTATTTCAGTGTAGGCAGAGAGAATCTAGTGTTAAGACACTCTCTTTCTCAATTTTAGAGCAAAACTCAAAACTTTGCTTTGTTTCCTTACCAGTACGAAGAAATGAAAATATAACATATATTAGAGGTTTGCAAACATATTATATATATATATATATTAAAAAACGAACGTAATTCAGTTTATTAAGTATATAGTTCAGTAGATTAAGCGGGCGAAGCCGCGAGCTGGTCGCTAGTATATAAATATAATTAAATTTCCAAAACATATGGACTCAGTGGCACGTGTAACTAGCGTTTGTATGAAAGTGCATTATATGTGCATTCGGGTAATAAAATATTCAATTTTCAGCTCAGATGCTCGAAATAATTAGATTATTATGTTATATATTATACCTATATTTTGCGTTACTGATATTAATAAATTTTAGATTTATTTAGTGGAAATTTACTGAATATATATTTTTTGAGGTCCATCGTGGCGCAGGGGCACAAGCGTGTGGCTGTGATCGCGACAGGCTGTGGGTTCCCTCGACTCGATAAAATTAAGCATATAATATTTTCATTTCCTCATTCTGGTAACGAGACAAAGCGCGGCGTTGAGTTCGTCCATTTAACCAGAAATGCCTTTAGAGTTCGGTGGAAAGCGAAGAACGGAACTATATTAATGGAAATGAAGTGTTTTAACAGTAGGTGGAGTGACATTTTCATATTTCATTTTTTATTGATGACTGTAAATTCAAAATTCATTTGCGTAACTATATTATAGAGATACCAAATTTTTTATTTCGCTACAGTCGTGGCTCGCCTCTGACTGACGACTGACGAAAGAAATAAAACGAACATTTAATGCAAAAGGAAAATTATCAAAATACAAACTGAAAACTGCATTTAAATCGGTTAAGCCGTTTCTAAGAGTAGAACAGTAAAACCGTGAATAATAAAAAAAATAATATTCTGGGTGCTACTACATAGATTTATGCTCAAAATAATAATTCCCAGAGGCCAGTCGTGGCGCAGCGGCACGAGATGTGACTGTAAAACCGACTGCTCTTCCTTCTTTCCGTCCTTCTGCTACTCAACACGCAATGCCTCCATAATTCGGCAGAAAGTGGGGAACGGAGTGTCTTAACACTATGTTTCCTCTGCCTACCCTGCTGTGTGCGGGATACAGCGTGAAGCTGATTTTTTTTGTATACTCGTAGATTACAAGCATTTCTACATAATTTTCATACAAAAAAAGAAAAAAAAACTAACAAACAAACCTAAAATATATATATACCCTCCATTATTCCATGCACAAACTTAGCGTATTACTTAATGAGCCCGCTTTGTTACCTCGCCCGCCGACATCCACGGCTTGCAGCGTGCCATCATTTTACTTAAGCTTATTACACGAACTTCTAATTTGAATAGTAATTCGTTCGAGTTAAATTTTTATAAAAGTTCCTCTAAAAGCTGTGGGAGCTTTCTAGTTTCTACGGTAGGATCTTTGGTGAATGTATTAAATTTCAGTTTGCCGTTCTGGTGGTAATTGTTGGTTTGGTGGGATTTGAATCGTTGTAAGTTTATAGTGAAAGGAGTTTCACGCTTTTTCCCGCATATGCTATAGGCAGAAAAGAACAAGACACTCCGTCCCCATGTCTCTGTCAGCTCTCAGTTTTCGAGATATAGCGTTTTGATTGGTGGAACTCAACGCCGCGAGTAAACGAAAGTTAGAAGGCACTTTCAATTATTAATATCTTAATCGGAAATATTTATTGTTTGTTATAGAGCTACGTTGTTTCACAGAGCCACAATGGCCTTGAATTTTCATATAGTTATAAAATACAATTATATGGCTAATTGTTGTACTTCTTGTCTTAGCCTTTAGTCGGGTAGTCAGAGGGAACCTACTGTTAAGTAGTTAACACTCCATTACGTTCCTCGCTCTAGTAAAAAGACAGAGCGCGGTGTTAGGCTCTGCCACTTAAAAGTGAGGGGGTTACGCTGGTAATGAAGTGTCATAACGAATATAGATGCGGGAACCAGCTTGAATCTTTAATAAATAAATTAATATGCATAAGGAACCAAATCTTACTGTCAAATGAAAATCTAATATAAGAAAAATTCTAGGCTCAATTTCGTCCTCGTAACATTTTATATAACGTAATTTTGTCAAACTGCTAATTAATGTCAGTTATTATTAGTTATAACACGAAAAAATGAAGGTATAGAATGAAAATCGACAGTTTTTATTGAAATTGAAACGTTTTGGCATTAAATTAAGATCTTTCGCGGATTTTCCTTTATCATTTCTTATATAGTATTGTACAAGTATAGTATATTATAACTGATTGATATCGTCGATTCAGTTGATCTGGGCTTGAAGGTTCCCTGAATGCAATAGTTGTGGGTCTTGCTCATAATTCGTCTAGTAGTTCAGTAGAATTCTGTTTGTCTGTTTGTACATGTACAAATGAATATATAGACAGATAAAAGATTAAAAAACCATTTAAAATACGTTAGTGTTTCTTACATCTTCCTTCACAATTTTTGTCACACTTAGCAAAGACATATTTTTCTAAGAAACGTTCAATTTTTTATAAATTGATAGTAGCGGGATTTAAACCCGCACTTCTTAGAAATCGTCAACCGGTCTGACCACTACGCCAATTTCGAGAAATTCCCTCTTTTCTCTCTGTTTTCCTACACTACCTAAGCTTCTAAGTAATTTCCTTTGAAGAGTTTTATTAACATATAGCTATATATAAACAAACATATTAAACGACTAAAATAGCAATTTATTATAAAAAAATCACGAAATTCCTGCGCAGATATTGTTTAAGTATCTAAGAGAAATTCCTAATATTTCACATTTCGCTCCATTATATCATATTCTTATAAATATTTGAGTGCCCTATAATAACATTATTCCGCTCCAAATAGCACATATATATATATTTTATATAGAAGACGATTTGATATTAGAGTGTCTTACATCTTAACTGCTGTTTAGATCGGCTTTGCGTGTTTTATTGTTTTTCTTTCATCTTTCCACGCGTTAAGTAGTGGTAAGTCACTCCGTTTCCAATTTTTCAATCTAATTAAAAAATATATATATTTTCTACTATTCAATTTTTCTATTTCCATCAATGCCGCGTCTATCTCTAAGTCTAAGGGAATCAAACCCACTACCATCATCATCATTTAGACGTCTTCGATCATTTCGAGACATTTGTTATTATGTATACACATAACATATTATTTAAACCTAGTGCCTTAATCTGTTTTTCCACTGTGTTCTTTTATTGAAACTAAGATATTGTATATTAGATAATGATAAAAGCAGATCAGAGGAAGCAAAATATTTTAAATTAAACGGTCAACATATCAATCGCTTATATAAACAGATAGACTACCATACTAAAATAATCAACAATTTTCCCCAAGTACCCCGCACATAACAGGGCGCCTCGTTACCAGAGCAAAGAAATGAAAATATTCAATATTTCAATTCCTCGAATGAGAATCGAACCCACAGCTACGTTTGCGCCATTAATTAAATTAATTACAGCTCAAGCTGGCGAAGCCTCGCGTGTGTCACTAATAATACTAAAAAGCTAAACCAAAAACACTAGAATATCCACACCAATTTCATTTATACAATCCATCTTGATAATCTACAACAAGTATTACTAATGTTTAAAGTGAACACCCTGTACAGTATCTACTGAGGAGTTGCGTCAAAGCGTTTCAGATCTATATGCAAATTTGTGCGGAACCCTAACTCCTGTGAAACTTCTGTGAAAGTTGAAACGACTTATTTAAAGACAATTTACTTTATAAAGGGCTGTTTAAATATTTGTTAAGATATTTGAATCTATGTATCTATTCAATTGTACTAATAGGTTGAATGTGGTGGTAATATTAATATGGATGGATATGGATATGGATGTGGTGGTAATATTAATATGAAAGTAGTGGGTTCAAATATGTATGATTGATTTTGTTGTTAAAGTGCTATATTTTTTTTACGTAAAATAAATAAAATTCGTGTTTGTGTTTGTGTATGTCTTGTAACGATATAAATAGATTGTTACAAGACACACACCTACAAATAGTTAAGTAATCATCAACATCATCAGCTTCACGCTGTATCCCGCAAATTGCAGGGTAGGCAGAGGGAACCTAGTGTTAAGACACTCGGTTCCCCACTTTCTGCCGAATTCTGGAGACATTGAGTTTTGAGTGGCAGAACTCAACGCCGCGCTTGTCCTCGACACCGGAGCGAAGAAAAGGAAATACAAATTTAAGTAAATATTTCATCTCCTCGAGTGGGGATCGAACCCATAACCAGTCGGTTTTACAGTCACACTTTGTTCTTCTGCGCCACGAATGGCCTCTTAATAGTTAAGTTATATAGAAAAATGTCATTTATGTCAGTTATTTGCTTCTTTTCCCGATCTTGTACCCAGTTACGAAGTCAAATGATACACTTTGATTACACAATACAAGTACGTAGAAATAGAGTTTATTTTTCCTTTTTCTTTTTAACTTCACCCGCGTATAGCAGGATAGGCAAGAAGAACCTGGTATCGTCCTCTACCTTCTGCCCGAACTTAAGACATTGCGTTTGAGTAGCTGAACTCAACATCGCGTTTTGGCTAACCATATTTTGAGCGGGGAAATAATTTATTTTATCGAATGAGGATCGAACCAACGACCACCATTTATAATCAGACACTATAATATTACTATTTTTTTTACTTTACACTATATCCAGATACAATGTGAAGCAATATTATGGCAGGGTAGGCAGAGAGAGAACTTGCTACCAAGATTTACACTCTCCGTTTCTCCCCAGAAGAAGCCATCGTGCAGTGGAGAGCAGGGGGGATACAAGTGTGTACTGTAAACGCAACGGTTATAGGTTTGATTTCCACATAAGGAAATAAGATATTTAACATTTTCATTTCTTGGCTTTGGTAACGATGCATTTGAGTCCCGCCCCTTAACACACCATGCCTCAAGAAATAATGGAAAATGGGCTATTTTAATACTAAGCTCCCAGGTTCCCTCTGCATACCCTACTCTGTGTGAGATACAGCGTGAATCATCTTAACAGTCAGACGCCACAACATAATGATAATAATATATCTAAATATAAATAACTTTTATTTTGACATCACATAATTATATATGAATGACGCTAATTGGTTCCCCGTCTTTATGGCGCGAGCACGTGAACGTCAGAGTTGCAGGAGTTACGATCGAACGTGAGAAGTTTCTAGGAACGTACGGGAACGATCGTTTCTAGGGAATTTTAAATCAAATTTTGGTATGTTGCTGGAAATATGTTATTATTTTAATGTATGAGATCACTGTGACGCAGTGGGAAAGCGTCTGGCTGTAAACGCGGCAGTTGTGGGTTCGATTTTCGTTTTTCTGCATTGGTTGAAGCGGGTTGTGTTCTGCCACTCAACGCATGCCAACTGCTTTTAGAGCCGGCGGGGGTTGCGGTGTTTTTTTGGCTTTACTATGCTGTTTTCCACATAAAGCAAGGTAGGTGGAGGAAACCTGGAAACCTGATGTTAAGACACTCCGTTCCCATTAGGACAATTCCGTTTCCCACTTTCCGCCACCACGCCAAAACTCAAAATCCCTTTCAATTTAGAATTAGAATTTTTATATTACGAGAATTGAGTGAAATATGAGGATACGGAGAAAGTGCTTTTATTATATTTTAGATATTTTTATGTAAATAGCGGCAATATATGTATGTCGAATCACATGATTAATGAACCAATAGGTGGTCGTGGGTTGTATCTTATGAACTGAGTGTTAAGAAACTACGTTTCCTAATAACAACCCAAGTTATACGCTACATCCACATATATAGCAGAGTAGGCAGTGGGATCCTGGAAACTTAGTGTTCAGGCACTCTATTCTCATTACGACACACAATGGGAATAGAAGTCCATTTCCTATTTTCCACCGAATTTCTCGACGCATTTCGTATTAAGTGGTGGAACGCGGCGTATTATAAATTTATTAAATAGTTCACTCCCCCGAGTGGAAATCGAACCCACAGCCGTCGAGTTCACAGTCACACCAGGCCACGACAGCTCTAATACATAACATATAAACATATATACAATCCCTTTGAAACTAAATTCTACTGATAATTACATTAATCTAATTATGTAATCAAATGTCTATTAATTAATTTAGCTATGAAATAACAATGACGCTAGAATGCTTTGGCAGTGTCAGCTCGTACTTGAAGCGATGGTTGTGGGTTCAATCTTTAAATTATTTGAGGCAATATTTATTTTCGTTACTATATTACATTTTTATTTATTTTTTTTGAATTCTGTGGTTGCGTAGAGGCACAAGTGTGTAGTGTTGAGTTCTGCCACTCAACACGCAATGCCCCCAGAATTCGGCAGAAAGTGGGGAACGGAGTGTCTTAACACTAGGTTCCCTCTGCCTACCCTGCTGTGTGCGGGATACAGCGTGAAGCTGATTTATTTTATATTTTCATTTCTTAGCTCTGGTGTTGATAAGAATCGAACCTACAGCAATGGATTACAATCGGATTGCTTCCCATTTCTACCTCCCTAACACATTTCATTCTATTCATTTTACTATAAGAAATAATAATATATTACCACAGCAAATATTAATAATCACACACTAAGGGCTATACTTCATGCTTTTTGTTATACAATGTGCAAAAAAAGTGATTTATTCTCATAAATAATATAGTAACTTAAGTATATAGAACACATACTAACGATAGACAGACAGATATATAATATTAGGCTGTCATGGCGCAGTGGAACTGTCACGGGAATAATGATGTTTAATTTGTTTGTATTTTGTCGTTTCTGGCAAGACAGAGCACGGTGTTGTGATCCGCTACTCTACATACAATGTTTCAAAATTAAGCGAAATACTTAAATATTTTTTGAAAGTAAGATATTTAAGTATTTCGCTCCCGTTCCCCACTTTCTACCGAATTCTGGAGACATTGCGTGTTGAGTGGCAGAATTCAACGCCGCGCTTTGCCTCGTCACCCTTTGTGCCCCCAAGACTGACCTCAGTCAGTTTGTCTATGATAAGTAGTGAATATTATGCACGCGAGTGTACATGTGCGAGTTTGCCTGTCACGACATGCCTGTCCTTACATTAGTTGGAAACAAACCCACAACCGTTCGCTTACAGTCACCCACCCAGTCCTTGTTACCTAATTTAAAATACTTATTATTTTATAATATATTTGAGGACAGTCGTGGTGCTGGGGCACAAAGTGTGACTGTAAAACTGACTGGTTGTGGGTTCAATCCCCACTCGAGGAGATGAAATATTTACTTAAATGTATATTTCTATTTCTTCGCTCTTGTGTCGAGGCAAATCGCGGCGTTGAATTATGCCACTCAACACTCAATGCCTCCAGAATCCAGCAAAAAGTGGGGAACGGAGTATTTTAACAATAGGTTTCCTCTGCAGTGTGCGGGATACGCCGTGAAGCTGACTTATTTTTAATTTATATTATCAATTTACTAGTAGATCATATAAGTTTTGTTCAAAAAAAGCAAAAAATCTATATCTAAAATACATATTCAAGTATTGTTCATTTCATATTTTCAATGAGATCTCTCCATATACACGAAATAAAGCGAAACGAAACAAAACAAACAATACACATACCTCGAACAGATGAAATAGTTCCTAAAACGGTATTAAAATTCAAATGAAAGCACTCAAAGCGATGTTTAGTACCTGCATTTAATTCGCATTCCTGCTTTCTGTCATTTTATAACATAGAACACGGGTTGTTGGTAATGGCACAAACGTGCGACTGTGAACTATAGGTTGTGGGTTGGATTCTTATTCGGGGAATTGAAATATTTGGTTTTTTCATTTCATCGCTCTGGTAACGAAGTAAAGAGTAGCGTTGAGTTCTGCCACTTAACACGTAATGAGTCTCGAGTTCTTCGGAAAGTGGGGAATGGAAGTGTATTAATGATAAAGGAGTATATTAACACTAGGTTTCCAGGCTCCCTCTGCATTCTCTCCTATGTGCAAGATTTTTGAGCTTTTATAACAAATATCTGATTTAAAAAATTATGGCTAACGGGATTCGATCCTATCATTAAGGAATGTGTAAATTAAAACTGTATGAAACACATATACAATGTTAACATACTTAAGTATATGAAATGAGAACTTATAGTACTTAATAATAAAGGAAAAATGTTGAAAATTGATTTTTTAAGGATATATCACAAATTTTTAACTAAGTATATAGTAATTATTTTCATAGAAAATTAATGTTTTCTTCTAGAAACTTATTTATGCCAATTTTTATTAGTTTTACTTTCCTTTGACCTACAATCATGCGATTGATACAGAACTCTCGGAGAGCAAATGTCATTGAGTTCTATTGGTCATATATCCCAAAATTCAGGAAAAGTGCTCGAAAATTGGGCAATGAGAAAGAGTGTCTTAACACTAGGTTCTCTTTACCTACTCTGCTCTTTACCTACTCTCATACAGCGTAAAGCTTATATCATTTCCATACAAAAATCTATGATTCCAGTTTTATACAGATAGTATTTCCAGGAATGTCAATGAAATGTTTAATTAAAAAGGGATGTATCGAGAGCTAATTCGAATGAAACGGAAAAATACTCCAAATTAATTAAATTTTAGCTTTCATTCGTAAAAGTGAATGTAATGTGATTATTACGTACTTTATTACGATGTAATTTCTTTTGTAGGTTCACGTTTTCACTCTTTTATCTCTATAGCAGGGTGTACTGAGGGAACCTAGTGTTAAGGCAATCTGTTGCCCATTTCTCAGAGGGAACCTAGTGTTAAGTCAATCTGTTGCCCATTTTTTCATTCGTCAATTATCGAGATATTGCATGTTGAATGGGCGCAAGGGAATGATAATTATTCATTCCTCCTTATCAAATCGAAACCACAACCGTCGTTTTACAGTCAGATGCTGTGCCACTGCACCATTACGGTTTCCTTAAATATATTACTTTGATCCACACATAGCATTGTAGATAAAGAGAAAATAGTGTAATGACACTCCGTTCACTTCATTCCGTTTTATATCCGAGATATTTAATTGAGTGGCGAAACTGAACACCGCACCTTGCTTTGCACGAGAAAAAATATTTAATTATTAATCCCTCCGAGTGGTTTAGAACTCACAACCTTCACGCTTACAGACAGCCTCATCAAATATGTGAAAACAAATGAAATATATTTAAAATTATTATCCAAGTTTCAAGCACACTTATACCTTCACTTCTGTTTCATAATTATTTATGAAGACCGCAGACCACAAAATAACTGCGAAATTAACTACATTATTAATATAGACTATTGTTTCTTTTTTTACTAAGCGCACATAACTTTAAAAAAATATTTTTTTTTCAGTTTCAGGCTTTATCCCGCATGTAGCACGGTAGGCAGAGATAACATTAGGTAAGATACTTCACTCTCCAAATTTCACTTAATTCTGAATGCATTGCGTGTTGAGTGGCGGAACTTAACGCCGCTATTTGTCTACACTTAAAACAATAAATGTTTCATGTTATCTAGTGGGAAAAAAAATCTTAATTAAAAAAACCCCTGGAAGCCATCGTTATGCAGCAGTAGAGCTTGTCACTATATACGAAATGGTTATGGGTTCGATACCCATTAGGAGTATATATTATTTCCATTTTCTGTCTCGAAAAACACTGGAAAGTGGGCGGAAAACAACTGGAAAGTGGACATTGAAGTTCCTTAGCCGATTCCCCCTGCCTAACCTGTTTTATGCGAGATAGAGTACGAGAGAGCTAAGTTACAAATGTTTTAATGAGAACGGAGTGTCGTAACACTACCTTCTCTCAGTCCCTGCTATGTGTAACATACAGCATTTTGGGGGCAGTATATCTCATGTAAAAACTCTTCGCTCTCCGCTTTCCATTTAAATTCAACGCTGGGCCCAAGTTCAGGCTCATATGGAGTACTGTTCTCATCTCTGGGCTGGTGCACCCCAGTATCAGCTTGAGCCATTTGATCGCATACAACGTAGAGCCATTCGAGTCATTGGGGACCCAATAATCTGTGAAAGGCTTGACACTTTGGCTTTGCGTAGAGACGTTTCCTCGCTGTACGTTCTCTATCGCATTTATCATGGGGAGTGTCCTGAAGAACCGTTTGACTTATTACTTGCCGCCGAATTTTCTAATCGCACAGTACGTCACAAGCTAAAATATCATCCACACCCCCTGGATACGTCGCAATGCACTACTGTGCGGTTTCGCAGGAAGTTCCTTCCATGCGCCACGGAACTGTGGAATGCCCTATCCGCGGCAGCGTGTCCAGGTCGATATGACATGGGTACCTTCAAAAAGCGCGTCGGCTGGCAACGCACCTGTAGCTCCTCCGGTGTCGCACGGGGTCGTGGGCGGCGGTAATCACTTACCATCAGGTGACCCGAACGCTCGTTTGCCTTGTCCTTTTCCATAAAAACAAAAATCTACCGCAGGAGGGAAAAAAAATCCTCAAGTCTGTATAGAACTTACAACTTTATACACCTTCATACTTGTTGAATTACAATGATCTAGCATTATAACTCAAAATTTAAAATTTAAAATAAGTGAACTTTTACTTCTTTTAAAAGCCATCTTAAAGTTTTACAATATTTTAATAGCACTAGTAAGATCGTAAAGTCATTTGATTTATGTTACTGCCTATTATTAATATGTAATGTAAACTGCCTATACTTAAATGCTAAGACTAGTCTTTACTTGCGGCTTCGCCCGCTTTGATCGAATAAAAAAAGACTTAGTTATTTTTTTTTTGCATAAGCACAAAGCGTGGTGGGTAGAGGGAACCTGGGGACACCTCTGTTCCCCACTTTCCGCTACATTCTGAAGGCATTGTGTTGAATGGCGGAGACTGTAGCCACTAATTGACATTGATTAACGTAATAAAGTTTGCTTATAGTCTTTGACAAAAGATTTATTCACGTTAAATAAATATTTTCAATGCGTCAGTAGTTTATGAGATTTTCGCGTTTAAACAAACAAACTCTTTGGCATTATAATATTTATATAGATGTAAAATATATACCGTTTTATCTATTTTGCTATATTTATTTAATTTTTTACTGCATTTTGTAAAAGAATAATGGTCCGATCTAAGCGCCCAAGTTTTAGGTTTTAATTTTTTATCGCGTCGCGCTTCATCCGGCGTATCAAACTTTGTTCTCAATTTTATGTCCGAAATAGAGACATGTCTATTGGCGGAACTTAACGCCACATTTTGCGTTATCAGAGTAGGAAAATACAAAAAAAAATCCTTGAAACTATCACACTTGAAAATGTACTTTTTAAAAAACATAAAAAATTTAACGTAGCGGGATTTGAACCCGCGCCTCTTGGAAACTCTTGAACTTGACTTCAAATTCTGAAAAATACAAGTACATTTTTAAGTTTCGTTAAGGATTGGATTCAAATTTCGCAAAAATGAAACCCAGTGATACTTTCCTCATATATAGCTCATAGGAAAATTAGCTAATCAGTCTTAACTTATCATACTAAATAAAAATAACAATTAAAAATATACAATCCAAATTAAATCGAACCAACAACCATCGTGCAAACGACCAGACTATATTATAATATACAAGTTCATAACGCACATTCGTTGATAGCTAACGGATAAACCACAACCAAATGGAAATACAAACATACATACTTTTTATATACATATATATATAAAACTAAATATAAACTTTGGGGACCCAAAACTGATTAAATTAATTAACCGATCCATTCATAGTTACGTCGAAAGGTGCGTCACCGCAGTAAGTTTCGCGTCACGGAGAAGTTTATAGAAATGTCATAGGGTTAAGTATTTAATATTTTATTATGAAATAGTCGTGGCGCAGTGGTACAGGTATATAACTGAAAATGCAACAGGTTGCAGGTTCGATTTCCATTTAGCACTACGTCAACAAGTTACTACTGCCTAATTTGCTTTGCGCGGTATACAGCGTAAACCTTTAAAAAGAAACACTATATGTTAAGTGAAGTTTGCTAAAATACAATAGTGAATAATAAATTTAAATCGATTGAGCTGTTTTTGAGATTACAGTGCATAAACACACAGACTAATAGATAGATAAATGTCTAATAGATAGATAAACCGACAAACAGACGAAATAAAAAAAAAATATTGACTCGATAACAGATTTTCTCATATATCTCTTATGTACAGACATCGATTAGTTACAATTTTATTATATGTATAGATAAAACTATATATATTAACAAATCCAAAGCTCTAGGATATTGAACTATTCCTTACATATTCATTTCTTTACTCTGGTCTCGCGGATTTAAGTTCCGCCACTAAACAAGCAATACAATTTCAATTCAATTCAATTTAAAATTTTGGATGTCACTGAAAAATATCAGCTTCACGCTGTCTCCCGTACACAGCAGGGTAGGCAGAGGGAACCTAGTGTTACGACACTCTGTTCCCCACTTTCTGTCCAATTCTGGAAGCATTGCGTGTTGAGTGGCAGAACTCAACGCCGCGCTTTGCCTCGACACCAGAGCGAAGAAGTGGAAATATAAATTTAAGTAAATTTATATTTCATTTCCTCAAGTGGGGATCGAACTCACAACCAGTCGGTTTTACAGTCACACCTCGTGCCACTGCGCCACGACTGGCCTCATAACTGGAAAATGTACGGGTAATTAAAAAAAAACACTTCCAAACGGGCTACTCTATGGTCGGACAGACGGATTGACAAGCCCCGCTTAACTTGCTTTATTGTGGTTAACAAATGACTGTTTTAATGTATTTAAAGGATAAAGGGTCTAAAATAAATCAGTTTTATAATCCTTTGGTTTGGTGGAATTTATTCTAGAGTTAGGTGACCCCTAGTTTGTTTCAGGATTACTCTACTTTTCATTGAAAACGTCACGTTTACTAGAATATTATGCATCGGTACTAAATTGAAATTAAAATAAATAATATTTTCTTCAAATTTTTTGAAGTTAACGCTGTTTCTTGCATACAGCAGTGTTGGCAGAGGGAATCTCTTGTTAAGACTCCGTTTCCCACTTTTTGTGCGGAATTTTTGAGGCATTGCATCTTGAGTGGCGGAAGTCAACGCCGCACTTAACCATGTTACGAAAGCGAAGAAAATTGAAATATCATTAACAATTATTCATTTATCTGAGTAGGGATCGAACCTACAACCGTCGCGTTTATAGTTACACGCTTGTGCCACTGTGCCACGACGGCTTCCAAATTTAAATTGTCTTATATAAAAAAAAAAAGAAAATAACGAAATAAAAATGTGAAACTGTTAAAAAATATGTCGTTATAACGGCTTCCTTCACTTAACAAAACCGATTTGGCTTCAAACCTAAACTTTTTATACGCCTGTTGATCGTTCTCTGTGTGGAGCTATTAGATACACTTGAATAGCATATGTTTCCCTAAAATACGCCTCAATTTTATTGAAATATACTAGTGACTTACACGCGGTGTCGCCCGCTTAAATTTTATTACAATAACCAAATTACAGAATAACCAAATTTTATATTTATATAAAGATAGGCTACGTGTTATTCTGTCGTATAAACTCTATTACTGTTGAGTTTTATCTAAATACGTTCAGTAGTTTTTGCGTGTAAGTGAAGCCAATTTATCATTTTTAATACAGAATGAAAGTGTTAGCACTACTTTAAATGAAACCACTGTTTTAACTACTCTATAAAAGCCTAATACATTTTTTTTTTCCAAAAATTAAAAAGTGATTTTTTCAAACAAAATAAATAATAAAATTATTGTTGTGATATAAAACGCCATTTGTCAAGAACGACGCACGCACACATAAATAAATCTTGTTATTTTAAAAACACTTTTAGTAGGTCGACTTGTAATTTAGGATTTGAGAAAAATTTCACTTTACGTCGTATTCCACTTGTAGCAAGGCAGAGGGAGTCTAGTGTTAAAACACTCCATTTCCCACTTTCTCTCGAATACTGGTGGCATTGCGCGTTAAGGGGCAGAACTCAACGCCTTGCTTTGCTTGGACACTAAAGCAATATTTCATAGCCCCAAGTGGGAATTGAACCCACAACCTGTCGCCTTTACCTCTTATACCTTAATAACTATGTAATAAAATACAAAAAATCTGAATTTCACCTGTAATAATAGTATCATCCAAAAATTTTTCAGTTTCACATAATTTAGTTGATAATACAATGTCGAGCTGTTCTGATGATGGAGCCAGGACCTGAAAGGTGGAATTCTCCAGACGTTACTGAGTCCACTTAGAGGACTGAATTATTATTTATAAACACTTTAATTTCTTCGCCCTGGCCTCAAGGCAAAAGGCCGGCGTTGAGTTCCGCCACTCAACACGCAAAGCCTCGAAAAATTCGGCGGAAAGTTCTGAGCGGCATGTCTTAAGTTCCCACCACCTATCCCGCTATAAGCGGGATACAGCGTGAAGCTGATCTTCAAAGTTTACTAATAAGCCATATGGTCAAATTAATCTTGTACTTACATAAAATGAAGTCAATTAGGCTATTAAAGTACATTATATTTGTAATAATTTACAAATAAGTAAATCGAGATAACTCTAATAGTGATCTTGACACGTCTTCTACTAATAATCATTTGTTTTGACGCACAGCTGCAATAATATGTGATTTATTAATATTATCTACTGTAGTGGCTCAGCGGTACAATGTCTGGTTGTAAGCGCGACGGGTGTGAGTTCGATTTCTACTAGAGGGCTATGAGCTATTATCATGCTGACAAGAAAATCTCCGGCGTTGAGTTCTGTCACTCAAAACGCAATGTCTCCAGGATTGGGCTTAAGGTGGATGGTACTACAGTCGTTTTTGCTTTGAGCGCTACTCAACGATACCTATTTTCTTCTCAAAAAAAGACGAAAATTAATAATCATTACTCAAACGAAAATGTAAATATAAAACCATCCCTAAAGAAAATCGAACCCACAACCATCGATTTTACTGTCAGACGTTGTTTTATATCACGACGACCTAGATTATCTTTTTTTTATCTTCACACTGTATCCCGCTCGTAGCAAGGTAGGCATAGGGAACCTGGGGACCTAACAAAAGATACTTCGTTCCCCATTACCTCGCTACCAAAGCGAGGAATCAATAAACATATAAAACATTTCGGTCCCCCTAATGGAAATCGAACCCAAAACCGTAGCGCTTACAGTCGTACGCTGGTGCTACTGCGAAACTTTGGTCTCCGCTATCGATAATTATATTTTTATAATTAATATCCACCTCGTGTAAAACATTGAGTTTAGGTTATCAGGGCGACCCAACGTACTCACATGCAGCTGTTTTAAATATAATAAATACGCACTAATCGCGCTAGTGTTGACATTTTGAACTATGACAAGGCACGTAGAGGCGTAAGTGCGTATAAAAGTAGGTATTTCATAGTATTTTCCTATTTTTTTAGTTTCACGCTGTATCACGCATACAGCAGGCAGGGAATGTAGAGTTAAGAAACTACGTTCCCCAGTCACGTGAGTGTCTTTTTAATGGAGTGAAGAAATGAAAATAAATAATTTCCCAGAGTGGGCACCGAACCTATGACCGTCGCTTTTACTGTTGCCACAACGGCTTCATGAAATATTTTTCTATATAAATAGTTGCATAAGATCAAAAGTTTATCAAATTAATGAATGCGTGCTTTCTGTAACGTTTTAATCGATACAATCGAAGTATTATTACTTACTAATGAGGCGCGGCTTCGCCCGCTTGAACTATATGATTATTTAGTAAAAAATGTGAAGGTCGTCTTGTCGCAGCGGTTCATTGTTGTATTGTTAACACAGCTGTTGGGGGTTTGATTCTCTGCCTGGAAAAGTAAAGGCAATAAGACGAAGCGCGGCGTTGAGTGCCGCAACTATTGGGTGGCGGTCAATATATAAAAAAATCTATTTAAACCTGTAGTTCCTAAGATTAGCGCATTCATTCGAACAATATTTTCAGATTTATAATTTAGGAAAGAAGTAATAGATTAAAAAAAAACACGAACTTTAAAAAGCAAGTAAGAAGTGCTAACTTTACAATATTTATGGTATAAATGTATATATTTTTTCTTTTTTTTAAACGCTTTTTCAATTAGGTCGGGCTATAAAAAATTGTGTAATAAAATCTAAGAATCTGAATTTTAAGCCTGTAATATTATTCTATTCTAATGAAACTTGATATTTATACGTAGATTAAATGACAATACATTACTATGGTATTAACGGTACTCGTATTCTACGAACTGATCTGATGATGGAGCCAGGACCTGAACAATGAAACTCTTCAAAGGTTACTTGGTAAAATTCTATAGCACTATCACTTAATGTAGAAAAGGGTGTTTTTTTAAACTAAAATAATTAATATTTTCATTTGCTTTGCTCTAGTGTCAACACGCAATGGCTCCAGAACTCGGCGAAAAATGGGAAACGGAATGTCTTAAGACCAGGTTCCCTCTGCCTACCCTGCTGTGTGCGGGATACAGCGTGTAGCTGAAAAAAGAAGAACTTATTTATACAACAGTTAAAATCAGCTTCACGCTGTATCCTGCACACTGCAGAGTAGGCAGAGAGAACCTAGTGTTAAGACACTCCGTTCCTTACTTTTTGTCAAATTCTGAAGGCATTGCGTGTTGAATGGCAGAACTCAACGCCACGCTTGTCCTCGACACCAGAGCGAAGAAATGGAAATATAAATTTAAGTAAATATTTCATCTCCTCGAGTGGGAATCGAACTCACAACCAGTCGGTTTTACAGTCAAATTTTGTGCCCCTGCGCCACGACTGGCCTCTGTAAACAGTTAAGAATACTTATATTATATACTAATAATAATATTATTGCTCACAAAAAGCTATGTTAAATAACGCTATATTAAGAAAGGTATGTATGAGTCAATAAAACATTCTAGATCATAACAAGGAAAATGATATAAAAGTTGATTACCCATACAAATAAATATATGCCATTTCGGTATAAGAATATGCGGGGTGTCGTACTATAAGCATTTTAATGGCATATAAGAAATATTTATACGACAAATGTTTAAACTATCGTTTACTTTGACAAATTTATATGTTTGATTTATTAGGATTCCGTACCTCAAAATGTTAAAACGGAACCTTTACAGGATCACTTTGATATCAGACCATAGACGAGGCTATTTATCTCGAGATCGCGTGGAGGTAACAAGTTTAAATTCATATCAAATGTTTAGGTATCCTATCCTTGGAACATAGAAAAAATCAAGGTTCTGAATCAACACAATTAAAAGGAGCATACGAGCGTTTATCTATCGTTTTGATTTATTTTGTATGAAATTTGAGGCGTAATCAAAACTTTTAAGATGCTTCCCGAGGACCTACATTTATGAGAAAAAATAAACAAAAAATTATAAAAAAAAAAAAATTAAATTAGCTTCACGCTGTATCCCGCACACAGCAGGGTAGGCAGAGGGAACCTAGTGTTAAGACACTCCGTTCCCCACTTTCTGCCGAATTCTGGAGGCATTGCGTGTTGAGTGGCAGAACTCAACGCCGCGCTTAACCTCGACACCAGAGCGAAGAAATGGAAATATAAATTTAAGTAAATATTTCATCTCCTCGAGTGGGGATCGAACCCACAACCAGTCAGTT
>JAATLQ010037974.1:11357-37622 GCA_013421005.1 Heliconius erato x Heliconius himera | reverse complement strand
CGGACAAAAAATTATGTATCTATAAAATGAGTGCACATGCAAACTTAAGTTTGTCTACTTTTATAAGTTGTACTTTCTGTTGACTTACAATCCTGAAATTGGTGCGGAAACTTAAGTGGGCGAGTCCGACTCGTATTTAACCAATTTTTTGGTTTACTTGTATTTTTTACGTTCACTTTTTAAGTTTTTATTAATATAAGGAAAACCTAATATTAAGACATTTCGCCCCATACTTTCCTCCGAATATTCAAGGCATTGCATGTTAAGTAAACACTATGTAAGTTAAATACTCTACGTAAATAGTAAATAAACGAAAAATCATTCCCTCGAGAGAGAATCGAACCCACGACCTTCACCACCTTCACTGTACCACGACGACCCCAACCCATTCTATACATACAATATAAATAAAAGTGATTTAATAGACAAATTGGCGTATAAACATTCAACATTGCATCAGCCCGAAGTTATTTATTTTATTACTAAACCTATATTTTAAATTGTGTCATACAAAAAGTATTTTCTCACACGTGAAGTTCCTTATCCCTTATAAGCAGTGCCATCTCACGGTCGCCGTGCAGTCTAATATGGACTTCCCTTTTAAGGAAGGTGGTAAAAAGCTGTAGGTTCCTTTCCTGGTGCAAGCTTAGAATTGTTTACGAAAATGTCACTGTTGTGATTGTTGTTTTTTTTGCCTTATGGATGTGTTGTTGTCGTAATTAAGTATTTATTTAGGTTCCATCGGATCATTCCATAGGATCCATGTAGGGAACCAGTTTTAGGATGCTTCGTTCCGTATGCACTGCTCTACTTTCTAGATATTGCGTGTTGAATGGCGGAACTCAGAGCCCCGCTTATTGAAAGTCAACTTTCAATAATTTTCACATCGCGGGCTGAGTAGATCTGACATGTAAATTTATTTGTGTTTTAAAGTATGTATTTTCTTTTCACATGGCCAAAACAGTGATTAAAACAACAACTATTGAGTTGCGGGTGCAGGATAACCGCACTGAATTACTTTTTATTAAACGAGACCACGACAGTAACACGTATATCTCGCACGAAGCGGGGTAGGCAAAGAGAACTTGGAAACCTAGTGTAGCACTCCATCTCATATCATAGGCTATCGTGAAGCAGAGACACGACGGTTGGTTTACCACTCGTGGTAATGAAATATTTACTATTTTCGAACGATGGCGATACGAATGATGAACGATGAACGGTAACGATTCAAAGCGTCACGTTGAGTATCGCCACGCGAGAATTTGGCGGAAAGTGGGAAACGGAAGTAAAAAATTAAACTCAAAATCAGGTTCACGCTGTATGCCGCACACAGCAGGGTAGACAGAGGGAACCTAGTGTTAAGACACTCCGTTCCCCCCTTTCCGCCGAGTTCTGGTGGCGGAACTTTGCCTAGACACTAAAGCGAAGAAATGAAAATATAAATGTTAGTAAATATTTAATTTCTTCGGGTGGGGATCGAATTCACAACCAGTCGATGTTGCAGTCACAAATTCTACCTCTGCGCCACGACTAGCCTCAGAACAAAAAGGTGTGGGAACGGAAGTGTATATATTTAGTAAGATTTATAATTATTCTTCCGCAAATTGCATTTATAATCAAAAATCCACTCCAAATACATACATTTTACATATTTTTTTTATATAGTAGCGGAAATAACGTAATTTGGTTTACTAAAAGCGACAATAATTTCTTACTCCAACTAGGAATCGAACCCACAATCGTAGCATTTACATTCCAACACTGTACTACGAAAGGCTTATATACAGACATACATATATGCAATATATATTCAATTTTATATGTAATTTCTAATTAAATTTGATGAAACTTAAAAGATATGGTAATTACATAGTGGTATAACGACGCAAGTTTGGACTAGAGGTGAATGCAGTCGGTAATGCGTTAAGTTTCAGAGTCACTCTTGATACGTGAATAGGGATGGGCTTTGAGTATAGACAATTTTTCTTTTTTTATTTTCGTTTTTTTTATGTTGACATGTATATTTTTTGTAGGACAAGCTAAAATAATTGTTGCTCTTCGCGTTTAATCGATGTCGCCAATTTATGAAATGATCAAATTTAAACATAAAAAAGCATTGGATACCATTATATGCCATTTTTTTTATCTACTATTTATTTCCATTTTTTTATCTTCGCGCTAACTCCCGCACACATTAAGGTAGGCAGATGGAACCTGGGAACCTACTGTTGAGACACTCAGTACCCTTAAGACTCTTCCGTTACAATTTTCATTGCTATTTGTTTCGTCTCTCATCATCATCAGTCTCTGGTTTTTGCCTCTGTACGACGACAACTTTGATTTATTTATTCCTATTTATTTATTTTTATAATTTGAGCTTATAATAAGAAATTCACCCTGTAAGGAGACAAAGCGCGGCTTTGAGTTCCGCCACTCAACACGTAATGAAGACTTAGCATCTGAATTCAGGCGGACTCTGGAGAAAGGTGTGGCATGACACTAAGTTTCTCCTAACCCTTCTAAGAGGTGAAGACCGTGACGTAGTTTTTTATAATTATCACAACTACAACCCGAAACCGAAACAAATATTCATAAAACATTATATTAAAACTTATCGACTCAACCCCTCACTATTTTACCTATTGAGTTAACAGTGACTCGGCGTCTGGACAGTTTATTAAAGTCTTAAGATTTGAATGTCGATGTTTTGTAAATCATTTATATGAAGAAACTGACATTATGAGATCGTTAGCTGTAGGTATTTTACATGAGTGTCTGAGAGGAAAATTCCAAGTTGTATGAGAAATAAGAGATTATTTACATAGTAGGTATAAACGAAATCACCAATTTTATTTAAAAGATTTTTAAAGTGTTATTTTACACATAAAAAGCACTTTTTGGACACAAATAACTTTTGGAACTGCGTGGGTTTAAATCCTTTACTCTAAAAATTTTTTTAGTATAATAATAATCTTTTCATACACTTTTTCCCGCAGAAGAACAGTAAGCAGAATATTTTTAATCTATTTATTCTATTTCCCAGTTTCCGCTTATTTTTTGAGATATAACATGGTGAGTGGTGAAACTCAACACAATATGAAAATTAATATAATTTAAAATGAGAATCGAACCTAAAACCATTACGTTTACCCAGACACTATAACATAGCCTCACAACGACCTTTTAAATATAATTTATATAATAAATATCAACCAAAATAATATTATAAGATCAACTTTCATTTCAAAATGGCTCGATAGCTTAATGCATCCAACGTCTAACTGAACTAAATATGCCAATATTCCATTACAGTGAGATGATGTTTCGTATCAACAATATATTTGCTTAGAAATGCTGAATATATATTCGGAAATATGAAAATGGATGAAATTTATCATACATATATTACGAGTTTCATTTCATTTGGTTCGGATATTTGATGTTTAAATTAATTTTGTGTGTACGATAAATTTTTGTGTGTATTGTGGCGTAGTGGCTGTAAGCGTTGTGGTTGTGGCTTCGACCGTCGTTCGGACAATAATTGCGTTACGTTGTATCCCGCATATAGCAGGGTGGCAGAGGGAACCTAGTGGCAAGACATTGCCTTCCTTATTTTCCCAATTTTTAAGACTGTGTATAATGAGTTTCGTTTATGTTCTACATAAAAACGACTATTAACATCTAAATCAGTGATAGCAGTCGTGGGGCAGAGGCTCAAACGTGCGACTGTAAGAGTAACAGGCTGTGGATTCAATTTACACTGAAGCAAAATCAAATACTTAATATTTTTGTTTTCTCATTTTGGTAACGAGGCAAAGCGTGGCGTTGAGTTCCACCAGTCAATACTCAATATCAAAATTTGGCGGAGTGTCTTAACACTAGATTAGTAGGTTCCCTCCGCCTCCCCGGCTATGTGCGGGATACAACGTGAAACTAAAAATGTAAACTAAATGCATTCCACCAATGAAATATTTCATCGAAAAATCGCTAGAACCGTCGTTACTATCGGAGGTAGTTAAAATTTTTGCTATTGTAAAAAAAGTTTTATGATGCCCTGGTAGGTATCAGGACTTTGTAAGCGAAACCTCTAAATCGTTATCGAATATTGACTTTTTTTGGTTCAGCTTTTATGGGAACTTTGAATAAATATCGCATGAGATCAGTCGTGGCGTAAACACAAGTGTGTGACTGTAAAACCGACTGGTTGTGGGTTCGATCCCCACTCGAGGAGATGAAATATTTACTTAAATTTATATTTCCATTTCTTGGCTCTGGTGTCGAGGCTAAGCGCGGCGTTGAGTTCTGCCACTTAACATGCAATGCCTCCAGAATTCGGCAGAAAGTGAGGAACGGAGTGTCTCAACACTAGGTTCCCTCTGCCTACCCTGCTGTGTGCAGGATACAACGTGAAGCTGATTTATTTATTTATTTATATCTTCATTTCTTCGCTCTGGTGTCGAGGCAAAGCGCGGAGTTGAGTTCCACCGCTCAACACGCAATGCCTCCGGAACGGCTTTCGACGGAGAATGGGGACCGGAATGTCATAACACTAGGTTCCCTCTGCCTACCCTACTGTAAGCGGGATACAGCATTAATTATGAATGTAAAGCTGCAAAATTGGCAACTTCAATTACTAAAACTGAAGTTCCTATTAAAGTATTATGGCTGTCTGACTTATCTTTAAACGCGAGGGTTATGGGTTTGATCGATACTGAGAGGAATTAATTATTTTCTTAATTGAAAACCGGATTAATTGCGAAAATATTTAATTTTTGGAAAGCCGACGTTTTGAATACTTAACACTAGTCTGTGGTCACAGGTGGACCATTTGGTTAAAGAGTTTCATTTTAACACGTATAAAAATCTTTTTTATACATTTATTTTTTGTGTTTTACTAGCGCTGGCAAGACAAAGTGTAGCGTTGAGTTCCGCCACTCAACACATAATATATCGAATTTAGGTAAACAGAGACCGGAGTATATTGACACTAGGTTCCCGTTGCCTAACTTGATATACAAGAAAAAAAATTACGAGATAGAAATAACCTAATCGTACACTTCACTGCCTATTTTCCATCCTTATACATAACACGCAACTATTCATTACGTGTTATGTGTTAGTTGGATCCCACCAGGAATAGAACTCACGACCCACGAATATATTCTAAACTGCTCCATTTCAACGCTAAAATCTTACATTATAATAAATATGCAAAAACTAAATTTTTACATCAAATTATAATACCCAAGTTGCTTTACTCTTGAAAGGAGTCAAAACTTTTGAAGCTTCGCTGGCTTTTGTGCATTCATTATAGCTATTGTTTAAATACGGGCTTACCATAAATACTGAAGTATGCTGTGGAATTACTAAGAGATATATCATTTTGTTTTGAGTTAATTATATATCTAGCTACACGCTGAAGGTCGTCGGTTTGATTCCCACGCGAAACAAAAAATAAAGTGATATCTTTAACATTTTTTTTAAAAGTGTAAAGTAATCCGTGTGGATTAGGAAAGAAAAATACTTATTTAGAAAACGTATAAAAATTTGAACGTATGGCTCAGTGGTCAGAGCGCCTGGTCGGTTTCCAGCAGGCGCGGGTTCGAGCCCCGTTCAAAATACGTTCTACGTCCCGAGCTACGTTCAAAATTTTATACGTTTTCTAAATAAGTAAAATGATATCTATAAATATGTATTTTTTATTATTCTGTATGTATTATGTTTTTATACATATATATATATATATATATATATATACAATAGATTATATATATATATATATATATATATATATATATATATATATATATATATATATATATATATATATATATATATATATATATATATATATATATATATATATATATATATAACCTATTGTATACGATTTATACCTAAACTTACTATTTATTTTTCTTTTTAGTTTCACGCTGTATCCTGCACATATCAGGGTAAGCAGAAGGGAATCTGATAACCTAGTTTTAGAACACTCCGTTTCCATTACATTACAGACATTTCCGTTTTCCATTTTCCGCCGAATTCCCGAGGCAGTGTGTTTCGAGCGGAACTAAACGCCGCTCTTTGCTTCGTAATGAGATCTACAAAATTTCCTTCCCCCGAGCGGAATTGATTTAATTTAAAACGTCGTTCTTACGTCGTGCACCATGAAGGCCTCAAAAAATTTTCATACATATATAATATTGTTTCATTAGTTAAATTAATTATTTCAATTAAGAATGTAAGAATATCAAGCGCAACGCTGTTTTTGCCACTCACCACACAATGTATCGAAATTAAGGCGAAAAGAGAGGTACGGAGTGACTTGCCACTAGGTTTCAGCTATATGCTATAATCTGCTTTATGCAGAATAAAAAATATTCTCGTATTTTTAAACAAAATATCATATCTACCTATAGTATAAAAATATTCAAACCAATAACAACACTGTATTAAAATTCAAAACCTATATAAATATAAAAAGAATTTTATAAAAATATTTTTATTTGTAAAAACATATATTTTTTTAAATTACCATTGCATATCAGGTGATCGTTGAAACCTATGAAATGGTGCGGCAAAGTGAAAAAACAAACGCATAGCCAAACCAACTGTAAAAGAGCAGATTTTTTTTTGCTGAAAACAGAAAATATCTATAGTATTTAGTGTTTTTTTTTCTTATAAATTGTAGAAGGGGCCGTCGTGGCGCATCGGAACATCACCTAATTGTGAACGTAACAATTTTAGACTTCTTATTATTTTCATTTACTCGTTCTAGCGAAAAGACAAAACGCAGCGTTGAGTTCCGCCACTCAACAGGCAACATCTTGAAAATTGTTCAGTGCGTGAGTAACCCACACAAGCACAAAATCTATATAAAATCCACAATTATCTTATAAACATATTAAACTCTAATTATCACAAGCGAAACGTTAAATAAAATTTAAATAGAGCTTTTAATTCGGTCTCAATACTGTAATCCAAAACGGCAGCTTCATTTGAATGCTAATGCAGGTTACATCACCATTTCTTTTTAATTATTTACTTATTTATCTTTTAGAAATCCCCTTTTTTAAGCAATTTCGTTAATATTATTATTTTTATTGGACATTCGAAATGAAAATAATCGTTATGTCTAATGCTATCGTGGCGCATTTGAGTAGCTACTAGTAAATGTATCCGTTGGTTGTGGGTTTGATTATAAGTAAATGGAATGTTAATATCATCAATTCTATCTCCAATTTTCTTCGTCTTTGTGTGTGTGTGGTGGTGTGTTTTTTTCAGGTTCACGGTGTACCCCGTTAATGGCAGGATAAGCAGTGGGAACCTGGGGGTCTAGTATTAAGACACTCCTTTATCCACTTTCCGCTGAATTCTGGAATCATTGCAGACTGAATTGCGGAGCTAAATCTTGCGCTTTGCTCGGATACCAGAGTACCTCGAGTGGGAATCGTACCCACGACCTGTCGCATTTACAGTAGCACGCTTGTGCGCCACGACTGGCTCCCGTAAGTGTATTGTTTATTATAAAGTGAAAACGTGTCAGAAGAGAGATCAACCTCGGTCGGTCGGTTCGACGGCTGCAAACCTAGGTTCGAGTCCCGCAGGAGGCACCGCTGACGAACCCCCTCTTAAGCAGCTATGTGGTACTTGGGATTTCTAAAGAACGGATAACCCTATTCTCTCCCCAATTGGTGTCGCTGTAAAAGTCAGTTAGACTAAAATCATTACTTTCTCGTTTATAAATAAAATGGATAGCTGAGTGTCATAGTACAATGTTTGTACTGCCTTCTCGGAAAAAAATATCTGTAGAAAAATTAAAAAAAATAGACTCATCATTTATTATCGTCTACTTTTTTCATAATGTTTGGTACATAAATATTGAATTTGGTTTCGTTCGGTAATCCAACGGAACTTAAGTGGCGCAGGTTCGAGACCCGATTTGTTAAATGTGTGTACATATATTAGTATTTCTACGCATCTATAGTCTCAAGTAATATTGTAAAAATTAGGAATTTGTTAGGTTAAGCGCGCTAATCTCATAAACTACTAGTTCAAATTTAAAAAAAATATTAATTACCACGAACTAAAATGTGTCATGTGTCATAGTTATTTTCATTTGACCACACGGAGCCGAAGACAAAACCTAGTCAGGAAATAATATAAAAAAGATAACAGTAGAAGCAAAACCATTGTTACCCACATTCAAAGCTTTACTTAGCATAATGTCCTTTTATGAATATTATTATACGAAATTTAGATAAAATATATTTTTATGTTGCTATATTAAATTCTAAATTGCTTTATTTTCATATAATTTACTATATAACGTTGTTTTTGAGGGAAAAATGTTCAAATCTTGGCGTAATGTGGATCGTTAGCTCGATATTGTACTCTTGTATGTAGGTTTTCAGTATATTAATATATATATTTATTTCTTACCTCCTTTTTTAAGGAGAGATATAAAAGATAAGAAAACAGACATATTTGAAAAAAAAAGCGAATTTTCGAATTTTCCCGCACATCTGAGTACGTAGAGGGAACCTTTTTTGTGAGGAATAGTGTCAAAACTCGCTGTTCCTCACGTACCGCCCAATTTTTAAGACATTGCGGTTGAGTGCTGGAACTTATCAACTAGTTGCCTGAGGAAATATAACTAACTCATTTCTCCGAATGAGAATCGAACCCACCACCGCCATTATTACAGTCAGACGATATTCCAACTCGCCACGACCGCCACATTCGATATTATAACATTTTTTCTTCATATATGCTTGAAACATCAATACCGTAATGTATTATTTTGATGCCTACACGAGTATCACAATATGCTTGTCATATCAACCACTTCATTTTTCATGCTTCTGCCCTTCGAAATCGATAACTCCCCTTCCCGCTATAGATTATTGTAATAGATGCTACATCATTTCTGTTTGTATGCCAACCTTTTAGTTATTACGTTTCTAAAATACGAATGCGGGTTAGCGGGTTCAATTTTAAGGTACTCACTGTGTTTTTAAGGGCAATTGTGGGGCAGGGGCATACAGTGTGACTGGAAATGCGAGAGATTGTGGGTTCGATTCCCAGTAAAGGCAATTAAATATTTAATATTTCCATTTTCTTCGCTCTGGTGTTGAGGTAAAACGCGGCGATGAGTTCTGCCACTCTGACAGTGAGATGACTACTAACAATAAAAATAAATTGTAACAAGCGTATAAAAATTTCGACGTGGCTTGATGAGAACATATTGGCTTAGTAGTCAGAGCGCCTGGTCGGTTTCCAGGAGGCGCGGATTCGAGTCCCGCCACGTTCAAACTTTTATACGTTTTCTAAATAAGTATTTTTCTTTCCTAAGTGTAGAATAACACTTTAAAAATGTTAAAAAACAAAAGTCGTTGTTAACTTTCATCACTCAACACACGATGGAAAATGCAATGAAGGTGGGAAACGCACTCTTTATACGTTTCTCCTTACGTTTACTCTACTATGGGGAAAAAAGCGTAAAACTGTTTTATAAGGTTCCGTACCTCAAAAGAAAAGAACTCTTATAGGATCGCTTTGTTGCCCGTCTGTCAAGACCATTTATCTCGAGATCACGTGGAGGTATCAAGCTGAAATAAATATCAAACATTCAGGTCTACGATCATTAGAAGCACGAAAAAAAACAAGTTTCTACGTCAACGCAATCATACAAATATATTTTTTATAGCTTCACGCTGTATCCCGCACACAGTAGGGTAGGCAGAGGGAACCTAGTGTTAAGACATTCCGTTCCCCACTTTCTGCCTGTTGAGTGGCAGAACTCAACGCCGTTCTTTTTCTCGACACCAGAGCGAAGTAATAGAAATGTAAATTTAAGTAAATATTTCATCCCTCGAGTGGGGATCGAACCCACAACCAGTCGGTTTTACGCTTCGTGCCACATAATATAATCAAAACGGATATATTGATAGGTATTTCATTTCCATACATACTATCTGCAATAAGCTATAAGTGTTGACCTTGCGGTGTCCCCCGGTGACACCTGAACATAACCGAATTAACATAGAAATAGATTTGATAGAAGACGCTGTGTCATAGTTTAATCCATTTACAATTGTATATAGCTTTTGTTACTTTTATTCGGAAATGAAATAGGATTTTTGTATTTTAACATTTAGAATGTGTGATTCCATACTAAGGATTATAAAAATTGAAATTCTATGTGGGACTCGAACCTAAGACTCTTGAAAACCGATATTGGTTGAAACAGTTTCGTAATCCTGATTTATTTACGTTTTCTGAAAAAACAAGAATAATAAATACATTGTTGAAATTCAACAGAACATATCTAATGAGAAAAAAAAAGTAACAACGTTGTATATAATACTTAGGAGGTATCACGTAACGTCAGCTTCTCGCTATATCCCGCATCTAGCAGGATAGGCAAAAGGAACCTGGGGGAATCTCAATGGGAACGCAGTTTTCAACACTAGGTGTGTTGAAAAACTGCGTTCCCATTGAGACACTTCCACTCCCCTGGAGCCATTGTATTTAAAGTGACAAAACTCAATGCTTCGCTTTCCCTCTTTACCAGAGCGAAGAAATAAAAATGAAAATATTAAATATTTCATTCCCAATCTTCAGATTGTAACAGTATGTATCTTGGGTATAAGTTAAAAATAAATAAATAAATAAATAAAATAAAATTCTGATGACAAATATTTTATTAAAGCGATACCTTCTAATGGCATAAACAAAATTCTTAACACTGTTACTTTTGAATCTCTAAAAGATTTTGGGTTCTTCACGATCACAACTGTAAACGATTCTAATCACTAGACACATAGAGCCAAGGCATTATTTATTAAATAATATTTTTAAAGGTATTTGATATATCAGTTACAAGATGGACCAACAAAATGTTATCCAAAACCCACTCCTTATATTTTGTTTAAATTTAATACAGTATTTACGACCGATGCTACTTCGGAAAGACGAAAAGGAAAGTTCTTATTTAGCGATTCACTTAGATTTTATGATAAAACGATACCAACTTGTTCGCTCCTCAATCACTATTAAAGTGAACAAGCTGCAACTTGTTCTGATTTTATGTGGCGCGAGCAAATTATGGAACGGAAGTAACGACTTTATGGTGTTTTTTGGTGAAAATAATGGAATTTTGTTTATAGTATCCATTTAGTATTGAAGTTATTATGTTTTTGAAAGTTTTTATTTTTGGTTTGTAATTTGTTAGTTTTTATATATGTTACTATGGGATAGTTGTAGGTTCATATTTAGTTAAATCTCCACATATATTGTATCGTACTATGGTATCGTACTAGGCAAAAGTGTTCTAAGTAGTTTTTTTTTAACGGGAAGAGAAGGTAGGGAACCTATGTTAAGACACTCTTTTCCCACTAAGACATTTCCGTTGTCACTTTCGGCCGAATTCTCGAGACATTAAGTATTTAGTAGCGGAACTCAACACCGCGCTTTCCCTTGGGACCGGAACAAAGAAATGAATATATTAAATATTTCATTCCTCCGTGTGTGAATCGAACCCCGGGCCTCCACAGCCTGAGGAGATTTTAATTAAAAATAACTTTAAGGTTCTGACGTGTGTTTTGAGTTAGATTCTTCCATATATAAATTAAAATGAAATTAAATTAAATCAGCTTCACGCTGTATCCCGCACACAACAGAGTAGGCAGAGGGAACTTAGTGCTAAGACACACCGTTTTCCACTTTCCGCCGAGTTCTGAAGGCATTGCGTGTTGAGTGGCGGAACTCAACGGAACGGCACCAGAGCGGAGAAATGAAAATATAAATAAATGTAAGTAAATATTTCATCTCCTCGAGCGGGGATCGAACCCACAACCAGTCGATTTTACAGTCACACTTCGTGCCCCTGCGCCACGACTGGCCTCATATATCGTACGTTAATAGTCTAATGGTGGTTAAACACGCGACTATTGTACGAATCATCAAAATTATAGCACCTAATAAGAAACAAGGAACAATGTGGATATTGCTTAAAACTTCCTTTCTTGTTAGTCAGCTATGAATTTATTTACTGCAATTTATTTTAAATGAAGTCGGTTAAAGTTAGCGGAGTGTTTTTTTTAATTATTTTTAATTGGATTCTGTCCTACTTAGAGGTCGACGTGACGCTTCGATTCCCATTCGGGGAATACGATATTTAATATTTTAATCCCTCGATGTATCCTGCATTTAGTATAGTGACATAGTGCACTCGGGAACCTAATATAGTAGCAGAGTGGACCCGGGAACCTAGTGTTGAGGCACTTCGTTCCCGTTAAGACACTTCTGTTTCTCTTTTTCCGCTAAATTCTAGAGACATTGTGTGTTAAGTGGTTTAACTCAACGCTGCGGTTTGCTTCGTTATCGAAACAAGAAAATATTCCATAAATCATTTTCTTGAGTGGGAATCAAACCCACAACCTGTCGCATTTACAGTCGCACGCTTGTGCCTCTGCGCCACGACTGATCTTCTACGGACCGCAAATAATAAATAATATCCTTCATTTACCTATATTATACCATTATAACATCTCATTTTACTCCATTTTACCCTTATAATAATTTACTGCTTAATCTCCTCTTGTAAAAGATGTTTGCACTTATCGTTCACTAATTTTAACTGCCATAACAGATTACTTGGCGTCCGATAGATTTGGTTATGGGTTCGATTCCCACTCAGAGGAATATTTTTTAGCTTCTTACTGTATACCGGACAAAGCAGGATATGCAGAGGGAACCCGGGAGCCTAGTGATAAGGCACTCCGTTCTCATTAGGCCACTATCGTTCTACACTTTCCGTTGAATTCTGGAGGCATTGCGTCTTGAGTGGTGGAGCTCAACGACACGCTTTGTCTCGTTACCAGAGCGAGAAAATGAAAACATTGAATGTTCCTTATTCTATTAAATAAATACTTAATTGAAAGCTCTCAAAACTCCGTTCCTCATTTTCCACTTTGAATATATGAGGCTGTGTATTGAGTAGTGACCGCACATACCTGGGTAGGGGGAAGGAACCTGGGAACCTAGTGTTAAGACATTCCGTTCCTATGAAGACACTTCCGTTTCCCACTTTCTGCTGAACTTTCGAGTCAGTTCATACTGAGTGGCGTAACCCAACGCTGCACTTTGCCTCATTACTAGGATGAGTAGGAATCGAACCCACTACCTCTTACTCTCACACGCTATTGCGCTCTTGCGTCGACCTCTATGAAAGAAATGATAACAATTTCTAACTAATTTCGAATATCCATTCACCCCTTCTATCTATTTTAGACTTTAGATAAAGTATATACATCAGCATAAACCCTTATGGTACCCCAAATTTTCCTTACGGCCACCGGAAATGCCGCCATATTTTCCTGTATATGACGCTGTGTATCGTAACAACAATAGTCGTTTCCGTAACAGCTTCCGGTGTTTTTCATTTGATATTTTTTTATTATAGTTGTTTATAATTGGGGTTGGTTTTTATAATACTTTTGCTTGGGTTTTGCTAGAGATCCGTTCGAGGCTTCGCCCGCTTGTTGTGCGCAAATATTTCTTTACTAAACAAAATTACTTACGTTTCTTGATAACATTTAAAAGTAATTTTCCATTCTCAGTTTTGGAGACATTGCGTGTTGAGTGGCGGAACTCAACACCGCGCTTGTCCCCGACAATAGAGCGAAGAAATGGAAATATAAATTTAAGTAAATATTTCATTACCTCGAGATGTGGGGATCGAACTCACAACCAGTCGGTTTTGCAGTCACACTTTGTGGCGCTGCGCCACGATTGGCCTTAATGGTGTATATTCTAAATAGTAAAAAAGAGTGTAGTGTGTCGTAATCATCGAAAAAAAAATCTCCACGTAAAATGCGACGACGAGTTTCGCCACTCAATATGCAATATATTAAAAATGGGGGATAGAGTGAACACTTTCGGTTCCAACTGCGGGAAAAAGCGTGAAGCTGCTTTTCTTTTTGGATATTTCCTCTATAAGCAGAGAAAACATAATGTCAAGACATTCTTTTCACCAATTTTTACCAGAATCCATAATCAAAACACTGTGCTTTATCCAGTCAAAATAGATAAATAAATAACAAAATTAAGTCCCCCGAGCGGTGATCGAATCCACACCCACTACGTCACAACTATCTCGATTTAACAAATTTCCATACCGAAAAACATTCAAAAAACAAAAAAGAACCTATTAAAAATATTCATACACCCATATCAAATGGCTGTACCTAATTTTTTTCCATATATTTTAACTTGAAATTATGCCAAAAGCACTCTGTATTACTTAAACGGGGTTAAGTCAAGTCAGATATTTCATATTACCATGAACTCGACGAGAACGGGCTTTATAAAGTTTGGGAAGTTTTGTGGAATTGATAACGTACTGCGTTTTTACTCGTGAGCTGTCGGCTCTTTGCTTTTTTAAGTGGATGGCCAATTTTTTTTAAAAAATAGGAATTAGTGATTTATATCTCCGTGGAAATTTGTGAATAATTACTTGATTAAAAATTAAATCAGTTTCACGCTGTATCCCACACACAGCAGAGTAGGCAAAGGGGATCTAATGTTAAGACACTCCGTTCTACACTTTCCGCCGAATTCTGGAGGCAGAGTCGGGAACGGAAGTGAAGTGTCTTAATGGGAATAAAGTGTCGTAACATTAGATTCCAAGCAAGAAGTTAAAAAAAATTATATCTTGGACTAACTGCGAAGATAGCCCTCGACGAAATAAGCTCGAAATCGAACGTGGGTCCCTGTTTATCAATGTATTTACAGAAATTGTCTCGGCTCACAGTACTCGGAGTACTCGACTTCAAGATCAGACTCCGATCAGGCTGATGGCTTATATTCTGAATGTACCACTCACTGGGATGCCATCAAAAGAGGATTGAACCCACGACCATCGCTTTTACAGCCAATTACCATATATTTCTAAATAAAAAGTATCAGAATCAAATATAATAATATAGACCGTTGGAGCGCAAAGGCACAAGTGCGACTGTAAAGCAAAGCAAAGTTTCTGGGTTCGTTTTCCGTTCGGAGGCATGAAATATTAAATACTTTCATTTCCTCGCTACGGTAAGGAGGCAAAGCAGTGCAGGTTCCGCTATTCAACATGCATTGCATCAAGAATTCTGTGGAAAGTGGATAAGTACCTTCTTAGTCTTAATATTAGGTCCCCAGGTTCCCTCCGCCTCCCTTGATTTGTGAAGCTATACAAACAAACAAAATAAAGTATAAAAATGATCGTATAACCGAGTAAGCGATTATTATATTTCGAGCGATTTATTCTGCATTACACTCGAGTGCAAAAGCGTTTTTTAAATGTACCGTAGCGTTTTAACTGAAGTTTTTTTTTTAAATAAGTAAATGAGTGCTCAAAATAAAATGGATATCTGTTTTTTTTTTAATTCTAATATTCATATTTATTTCGATGTATGTTATGGTTTTCTATTTGATTTCTTTTCGAAGAAATAAAACAGATTTTAACTCTTTACATACAGTGGCGCAGCGCTTAAAGAGTTGGCTTTAGAGAGACTGTAAGCGCGTCAGTTGTGAGCTCGATTTCTTATGAGTTATTTTCATTTCCTTGCTCTGGTAACAATACAAAGTGTGGCGTTGAGCTCCGCCATTCAATACGCAATGTCTCAAACATCGAGAGGAACGGAGTACTTTGATACTAGGTTCCATCTGTCTATCCTGTCATATGCCGATAATAGCCTAAAGCAAAAAAGATAAGATAAATACTAAAAAATCTTATAAAAGAAAAGTAGCGCCAAAACTATATACTTCTATATGACTACAGTACATATCTTCTAAATGATTCACATATTTTTCACTTAAACTTAGTTTAATATTTTACAAAATACATTTGCATTTATATTCATAATGACCTTTTAACTGACTTTTATGACCGTTTTATTGTTTGAAATGCTGGCAATATCGCTATGTTTACTGACTTTACTTACATCTTATGCGAATATTCTATCTAGTCAGCTTCACTCTGTATGCCGCACACAGCAGGGTAGGCAAAGGGAACCTAATGTTAAGACACTCCGTTTCCCACTTTCTGTCGAATTCTGGAGGCATTGCGTCTTGAGTGGCAGAACTCAAAGCCGCGCTTTTGTATCGACACCAGAGCGAAGAAATGGAAATATAAATTTAAATAAATATTTCATCTCCTCGAGTGGGGATCGAACCCACAACCAGTCGGTTTTACAGTCACACTTTGTGCCACTGCGCCACGACTGGCCTCAATTCCTGGAATTTATTCTATCTAGTGTGTAATAGTAATATGCTATCAGTGTGTAAAGGCCCGTATTTTTAAACAGTCTCTTGAGATGCCGTTTTTTTTTCATATTTAAGTTGTTCCTTTATTTTTGATTTGAATCTGCACTACTCCTAGCGAACCTAAATAGCAGGTTCCATATTAAAATTTATGTATTTCAACTAGTTGAATCGATGAATATATTCAAATGTATTACAGCCTACGAAACTGGAATGAAGACGAATCGGCTGGAAACCCATTTATCAATATCGCTTCGATAGACAACGTTTATTACACAAACTATATTTCAAATATTATATAAATATTTAAAGAGGCCTAGAGGCCAGCCGTGGCGCAGTGGTACAAAGTGTAACTAAAAGCGACTGTTTGTGGGTTCGATCCCCACTCGAGGAGATGAAATATTTACTTTATATAAATTTATATTTTCATTTCTTCGCTCTGGTCTCAAGGCAAAGCGCGGCGTTGAGTTCTGCCTTACTTGAGGCAATTAAGAAATCATCGCAATGTCCCGAAAGTGGTGAACGGAGTTTATTAACACTAGGTTCCTTTTGCGTACCTTTAAATTTGTGGGATGACCCGTGAAGCGGGACAAACGATAGTTGGGGGTTCGATTCTTATTCTGGATATTATTATTTTTATTTTCCCGCTGTGGTATGTGCGTCAATAAGTTTCGCCATTCAGAAAATAATATAATGTTATATTACGGCACCTAGAGAACGAAGTGTCTCGTCAATGTCCTGCCAGTGGTATAATGCTAGGCTTCCACTGCGAAAAAATATAGCATGGTACTGTGTAGGCGAAATGGACTTTTTTGAATAAAATAGGTTTGGATTTCCATCAAAATAGAGTTTTGTATTAGGTTGTTACTTTGATCCTATTCCTAAAACTGAACGAATTCGAATCTCTCTGCTCATTTGGTTCTCTCCGTCCGACTATTTATTGGTGGGAATACAAGTACGCAGTTTACTCTTGCGAGTTCAACGTAGTCATTAATGGGCCCGCTCCATTCTCAGCGGCAACCGAGCTTGAAAATAAAGCTGTAAATAAAATATGTATATAGTTAGGCTAAAGACCTGACATGGACCTGTTATTCAAAAGTAACTAGTTCAAATCCAAAGAAACATTTTTACATATAACATTTTTATTAACTTACTTATATGTGTAATAATTTCAAATTTATTTAAATACAGGCCGGTCGTGGTGTAAGGGCACAAGGTGTGATTGTAAAACAGACTGATTGTGGGGTCGATCCCCACTCGAGGAGATGAAATATTTACTTAAATTTATATTTCCATTTCCTCGCTCTAGTGTCGAGGACAAGCGCGGCATTGAGTTATGCCACTCAACACGCAATGCCTTCAGAATTTGGCATAAAGTGGGGAACGAAGTGTCTTAACATTAGGTTCCCTCTGCCTACCCTGCAGGGTGCGGGAAACAGCGTGAAGCTGATTTATTTATTTATTTATTTATATAAAAAAACAACTTCCGCATAAGTATTTTAATGTTAATTACGGGGTGCCTTCTCTTTGGAACTTATCGCTTCTTATCCTTAATGTTCGTAAAATCATTAACTTAAAAGGACTTATTTGCCGGAAACGCACAGAGTAATGTATATACAGAGTTTTTTTACGTCTTTAGTTTTCCCTTTATTGATCTACTAGTGGGCGCGCGCGGCTTCGCCCGCTTATTAGGAGTGAATTCTAAAAAAAACCACGAAACACGTGTTCAATAAAATATTTTTAACAGTCTGAATTTAAAATTTTATAAAAATCGGTGGCAACTTAAAGATTTTTCCATATAAACTTTCAACCCCTTATTTGAACCCTTAGGGGGTGAATTCTTAAAAACCATGAAACACGTGTTCAATGAAATATTTTTAAGAGTCTAAATTTCAAATTTTATAAAAATCGGTACAGATTAATTTTTTTTTCCATACAAACTTTGAACCCCTATTTCATCCCTTTAGAGTTAAAATTTTTCAAATTCCCTTCTTAGTGGATGTCCAGAATATGAAAATAAACATCAGCGGTTACAGCCCTGCGTGCGTCTTCCTCAGTCAGTCAGCACAAGTCCTTTTATATATATAGATGTCGTTTTATGTTATACGCATTTGGTGTTTGTACTGTGTTAAACGCAAAAAAATATTCAATTTCATTATTGCCCCAAATTAGTGATATATTATTTTAAAAAAATCAAAATTAAATCAGTTTCACAAACACAGGAGGCACATGCAGAGGGAAGCTAGACATTCCGTGTAAAGACATTCCGTCCCCGCTTTTTCGCTGAATTCTAGAGACATTGCATGAGTAGTGGCGGATCTCAACGCCGCCTTGACCTTACATTTGACATTTATTTTTGCATTTATACTTCAAGGAAAAAATGCAAAAATAAATGTCCAGCATTTTAATCTTATCAGAATACGACAACAAGAGTCCCAATCGAACCCACAACCATCAATATGAAAACACTTGCTCCGTGCCACTGCATCATAAAGAAAAAAAACTAAATCACGCTATATCCCGAACACAGCAAGGTAGTCCTAGAGGGAACCTAGTATTAAGACACTCCGTTCCCCATTTCCACCCAAATTCCGTTCTTGTAATAGACTCCACAAATAAATAAAATATATATAACCTGTAATTACTCTGTAAAACTGACATGCACAAGACAAAGCTGTACTTTACAGTAAATTTATTCATATTAATAATGACAGTATTCTTTTAAATTGCAAAGCTAATTACAAATTGTATGGTGGAAATGGGAAACAATTAACCACTTATCAAGTGCATGTATCTGGAAGGTATGCCTCATTAACTTTAGTCATTATAAATATTAGCTTTTGTTTTGTTATGACGATTGTAGGTTCGATTTATATTTGGGGGAAGTTATTGTTTCCTTCCTTCTGGTCTGGTGAGAAGATGTATATTAGCGTGTGATCCCGGCCTAGGATAGGATCATCCTGGTACTGGTGGTGTCGTAAGAGGCGACTGAAGTACGTGTGGTAGAGTCACGTCGCCAGCAATGGCAACACGCATGGGCAGACTCGACCGGATCATTACCACCCCCGGCATTTAAAACCGGCGTGAAGTAGTGGCTTTATGCGTTACACATCAGGTAATGGCGGGCTCCGGCGCCCAACACACCTTAAAGGCCGGCAATGCTCCTGTAGCTGCTCTGGTATTGTACGGGGTCATGGGCGGCGGTAATCACTTACCATCAGATGACCCGAACGCTCGTTTGCCTTCTCCTTTTCCATAAAAAAAGACATTCGCGGCGTTGAGTTTTAAGGCATTCAACACGTAATGTCTCGACATTGGACAGTAAGTTGGGAGCGAAGTGTCTTATCACTAGGTTCCCGCTGTCTCACTATTTTATGCGGGGTAGAGCGTGAAGGTATAACCTTCTTTTACTTCAATTTTCCTTCTGTGAAATAGATTCGAAGGGAATTACTATGCTTTCGATGTAAGAGATTGATACTTTAAATAAACTAAGCCAATATTCATCGTTAGTGAAGCAATAAATCATTGGAGCAACAGGTCAGTTGGCAGATCATTTTTCTAAAAGTCCATTTTTCTTTTTTTTGGTCTAAAATGATAGGTTTTGATGTAAATATGTATGTAAACATAAGTGGAAGCATATATTGAATTTATTATATGGTGTATTTTCCCGTTATAGCAGGGAAGGTAAGGGGAACCTGGGAATCCAAACCGAAACTCAAAGCCGCGCTTTGCTGTATTACCAGAGCGAAAAAGTATTTAATAACTCCCATTCCCATATGGTCCCGAGTGGAAATCAAACCCACACGCTTGTGCCTATGTTCCACGTCGGCCTCTATTATATATTAGGTTAAGTTTTAAGTATTACTAATTGATAAAGCGCTGTTTTTGTAAGAAAAAAAAAACACTTACACGCTTTATCCCGCATATACCGTGATAAAACGTGAAGTTAAGAAACAAGTAACACAACGTTCCCAGCTCACTTATAAAACAAGAATATGACTGATTTCCTTTTTAGTCCATGATTTAAACTTAATTAGCATAATCTGAATCATTCAAAATGACATATCGGAGTTAAAAATGTAATTTTTTAATACTTTTTTGTATTAATTGACATGATAATGTATCTTTTACACGTATAATTACTTAATTAGGGCCGTGCAGAGCGACTGTTGGAGATAATGTAAGAAGGCGAGTCTTAATAAATATATTGCTTCAATTTTTAGAGTAATGCTTACGTTATAAAGAAAAAAAAAATAGTTTTTTTTTGCTTCACGTGGGTAAGTTAAGGGTACTTGGGAAGTTAGAGTTAAGACACTCCGTTTAGTAAGGCACTACCGTTTACCATTTTTTACCGATTTTTTTAGGCATTGGTGGTTAAGTGGCGGCGACTCAACATCACTCTTTATCTCTTTATCAGAGCGATGAAATGAGAATATTAAATATTTCATTCCTCTGAGTGGGAACTTAATCCACAACCACCACGTTTACAGTGGCTCGCTTGTGCCTCTGTGCCATGACAGCCTCACTTACCCTTTTTTTTACCATATAACACAGTGTCTTATCCCTCCCTCTCCACCTTTCCCATAAAATATCTATATATAATTTTAGTCACCTTAAATAGACACTTAAAACAACAATTTCCACGTATATAAGTGGTGACAACGATGCATCGGAGCCCCGATACCAATATTACAATACTCGGCAGAATAGTGGCAGTATCTTTTTGATAGAGCACTAACTGTTAGAGGGAACTTTTTTATTATTTTATAAATAGCATCTTTTTTTTCTATGTTTGTATAAAAATGTATATTGAATATATATTGTTTTTGGTATTTTTTTATGACTCGTCGCGGAGAGCATAATAAGCAGAGAGTATCAGAACTTTCTACCAGAATCTAAGATATTTTTTGTGGAGTAACGGATTATACCGCTGTGGTTTCTATTTCCAGAGCGAGGGTATCACTAAATATAATAAGCAAA
The DNA here is from genome assembly GCA_013421005.1 of Heliconius erato x Heliconius himera. Classification (NCBI taxonomy): domain Eukaryota; kingdom Metazoa; phylum Arthropoda; class Insecta; order Lepidoptera; family Nymphalidae; genus Heliconius; species Heliconius erato x Heliconius himera. The sequence goes on along the minus strand of JAATLQ010037974.1, from coordinate 16,328 downwards.
CCAGATATTTATAACTCCATCATCCACTTCCCTACGTTTTGGACATGGCGTGCTGGGTGGCGGTCGCCACCTCCGCACTTGTTGCTACTTAACATACCAGCAGGGCCTTAGGGGTACGGTGAATCAATGCGTTTCAGTATAGAGTACGGGTTTGCGGTTATCATGGAACATTACAGCCCTCGAAAGAAATGGCAGGTATCGCTGCGATCAAGCCTTCCCTCGTTGATCAACTGCATAGGATAAAATGTGAAGCTAGATAAGTAAATCCAAGTCTTATCTACCATCTCATCTATCCAGTTACAGTTCAACGCTGACCCAATGAAAGCAGTAAGATTTGCGAAAAAAAAATAAGCGTAACTACTCATATCTTTTGGTTACTTTGACTTAGAAATAGAATATTATATATTTAAAGTGAATTTTCTTCGACTTGAATATTCCTTCTTACCTACACGCATTTTTAAGAAAAAAGGCAGGTGGTCAGGCAGACAGACAAACGGACAGATCGGTTCCGTTATTTTTTTTTTTCTAAACTCTAAAAACAGTCTACAAAAAAATTGTGAAAATACGTTTGTGTGTAAAAGGTTATTACCAAATTAATGATTTTGTAAATGATAACATGCCTTGGGAATGAAATGCTCGCTCCAGTCTGTTTCAAAGATATCATTGTCACAGATAATTAAATATGTATTTGTTTAAAATTGATTTTAAAAAAATTAGTCCCGCTTCTCAGGTCTGAGGCATTAACTTTAGTGAACTGGTGGTAAATTATTTGACGTTCAAAAAATGAAGCATGTAACTTCTTATTTTGAATAAAATTATTTGAATTTGAGTCATGACCTACGTACACTCTATAAGTCTAGATTATCCTCTAAATTGAGTAAATTACAATATTTAGAATGTAAAAACTTTAAACCATATTCTGCCTTAAAATTTCGTAAGAAATACGAAAAATACAAAATATTATAATCTGTTAAATACCTGCTCTATGCTATTCACAACGGCTGCCGCCGCGTTGCTTGTCAAATTAGCGTCGGGAGCGATATACAGCTTATTACGTATTGTGCGGCTTCTGGACTGGTGACTTTGCAATATTATACACGGCGCTGGGAAAATATAATGCTTGTACACTATTTCGGAGAGAACGGAGAGATTACAGATTAAATATGTCGATAATTTGCGTTAGGAAAGTGTTGCGGAGGCTCAGTGTATTGGTATCATTTTTAGCATTCCACACCTCAAAAAGAAAATCCTTATTTGATCACTTTCTTGACTGTCTGTACGTCAAGATATTTTTTTTAGATTGGGTGGTATTAAGTTGAAATAAATATTAAATATCTAGGTCAGTGCAGTCCCTTGGAGCATATAAAAAAATAATATTCTATGTCAAAGCAATCAAAAGATTGGATGCTTGGCGCGTTTACTCGTATGTTCTTTTATACCGCATTTTGTGTGAAATTCGTCATGTAATTAAAACCTATAGGGTACTTCCCGTTTACCTAGAATTATAAAATTTGTCAAGAAGTGAGATCTTATAGTACAATAAATAGAGTGAGAAATGTGAAAATTGTAAAATTCTTAAGTATATCACAGAAATAATTTTTCAAGGCCAGTCGTGCCGCAGGGGCGCGACTGAGGGGTGTGACTATAAACGTGACTGGTTCTGGTTCGATTTCCACTCGAGGAAATGAAACATTTATTTAAATTTATACTTCCATTTCTTCACTCTAGTGTCGCAAGGCGCAGCGTTGAGTTGCGCCACTCAACACGAAATGCCTCCACAATTCAACGGAAAGTGGGGAATGGAATGTCTTAACACTAGGTTACCTGTGCCTACCCTATTGTGTTCGAGATACAGCTTGAGACTGATTTTTTATTACAATCAAATGTTTTTTTTTCTTTTTTTAAATCAATGCATGTTATATTATGGTAAAGTAAGCTGAAATAAGAGTCTTAACATCGTAGCTTGGGTTTGCCTTAGTTGTGAGACTGTCATTCCTTCTTATAAGAACAAAATGATCGTTGGGTCTATTTTCCTCCAATTTCCTATTATCTACAATATCTGCATTGCAATGCAGCTCTTTTACCTTGTCTCGCTTCAGGATAGGGAAGTATGTGTAAGTATTTTTCATTTAATAGATAACTATAAAAAACCTCTTACTTTTAATAACTTTTTGAACCGTATATAATAGTACTCCTATGAATGGCTGATATTTATTGTAGTGGACCTGACTGCACATAATGATTATGGATTCAAATTCTAGACCCATTTAAAAGGATAGCGTAAAATTAATAAATTTTCCACTAGGCTGTATTTGATTATCTTACCAAAACATGGGTATAGGTAACTAGCCTTCCCGTTTGCGTGCCATCTTCAAAAGGTAAAATAAAATATTTAGTTTTTTCCCGTTCCATAGGTAAATATTTTTTAGTGTTCTCCTACACTCCCTAAAATACACGCCAAATTATATTCCTAATTTTGTAAATAAAAAAACCGGATTAGTGCGAGTCGGTCTCTCCCATTGAGGGTTCAGTACCATTTTCAGGATTATATATATTTTCGGAACGTACAACTCATGAAAATAGACATACTTAAGTTTGCGGACATATGTGCTCGCTTTGTATGAAATAAACTAGAATTATAAGTTTGTAATTATTATTTTGTATGAATTATCTATAAAGTTTCACTTTTTGATAGCGTTAACTTATAAGCTTGATTTTTCTGTGCGTCAAGGGACTATAGACCTGAAGAATTTTATAAGAATTTCACCTGGATACCTCCACGCGATTTCGAGATAAACGGCCTTGACAGATGGACAACAAAGTGACCCTATAAAGGTTCCGTTTTCGGTTCCGTTCAAAACGTATTTGAGGCACGGAACTCTAAAAATATATATTTTTAACATTTTACAATAAACGTTTTGAGTCACGTATACACAATAATTTATTTACACAATAGAAAATCCTGCATTCACATAAAAACCAGCAAAGTGCGAGCGATGATATTAATTATAAATTTTGATAACCGACTATTACGAGGATATCATTTTCTAGGAAGCGATACTGTGGGTCACGATGACTGTACGTTTAATGTTGTATAATTATAGAACTACCTAATGTGTTGATTTAGATTACTTATATATATTGAATTGTATGGTTTTTTTTTGAAGAGACAAAACCTAGTGTAACCACACTTACCAAGTTCTTAGTCTGGCTTTTTGCAAATTTAAAATTTTGTGCCTCTCAATTACACATTTTTTTAAGGTTTACCGTCGGTCTGTATAGCAGAGTAGGTAGCGGAAGCGAGGAAATAAAAATATAAAATATTTCATTCCCCCAAATGGGAATCGAACCCACAAACGTCGCATTTATGCCTATCTCACTACAAATAGAATACGGGAAAAAGCGTGATACATTTTTTTTTTAATATTACAACACTAAACCCTTTATTTATAAATAAATATAAAATAAATAATATTATTACCGATACACTTGTGATATAGGTATGTAGGTATAAAATAAATTGCATCGGCGTCTCGCTGTCTACAGTCACGTAGACAAGTGATAAAGCTGCTGTTCAATCATCGATGGCCAATTACATCCGATGTGCGACTATTATGTCTTGTTACATATTGGAGTCTTGCCTTATTATTTTTTTTTTAGTTTCACGCTGTATCCCGTATATATATATAGTAGGGTAGGCAGATGGAGCTAGGGAATCTAGTGTTAGAACACTCCATTCTCCAATAAGACACTTTCGTAATTAAAAATTGGCAAATATAGGGAACCGGGTATTTCAGCACTACAAGTACATTTCTTTAATTTACCTACTATATTTCCGGGATATGACTCTATATTTTGAATATTTTTTAAAGTGTTATTCCACACATAGGAAAGAAAAATCTTTATTTAGAAAACGTATAAAATTGTAGGAGGCACGGATTCGAATCCCGCTACGTTCCAATTTTTATACGTTTTCTAAATAAGTGTTACTCTATATTCTTTGTATTTTCTCTCTTTTTTCAATTTTAATTAGTTAAGCCTTCATACGTACCCAGATTTTTTTTTCAGTTTTACGATGCATGCCGCATGTAGCAGGGTAGGAAGAGGGAGCCCAGTATTAAGACCCTCCGCTCCACACTGCCCGCCAAATTCAGAAGACATTGCGTGTTGAGTGGCGGAACTCAGCTCCGCGCTTTGCCAGGACATCAGAAAATTATAAATTTAAATATTTGTTCCTTTCCTCGAGTAGGGGATCGAACCCACAACCACTCGTGTTTGCAGTCACACGCTTGTGCCTCTGCACCACGACTGGCCTCAACTAAGCAGTAGTTATTAGACCATTTAAACGTTTTTTTCCACGATCAAAAAATCATACCAACAAGGAAAATATATGATGATATTACAAGCTTGATATCACAAAAACTGTTGATATAATTACAATGATGGAATCACGTAGCGTTCGCTATTAAATGTGTATGTATGTATGTCGGTCCATAATACGAACCGTTTCTAGTAAATGCATGATGAGGCTTACAGGAAGTATAGTCGATTTTATGTTAAAATTGATTAAAAATGTAGGTTTTTTTTTGGAAATGGGATATTTTATTTCAGTTTCACGTTGTATCCCGCACACAATTGTGTAGCTAGGAAACATAGTGTTAAGACACTCCGTTCCCCATTATTTTGTTTCAATTCACTTTTTTTAAAAATATTTTATTAGTTATTTATTTATTTTTGAGGCCGGTCGTGGCGCAGCGGCACGAGGTGTGACTGCAAAACCGACTGGTTGTGGGTTCGATCCCCACTCGAGGAGATGAAATATTTACTTAAATTTATATTTCCATTTCTTCGCTCTGGTGTCGAGGTTAAGCGCGGCGTTGAGTTCTGCCACTCAACACGCAATGCCTCCAGAATCCGGCAGAAAGTGGGGAACGGAGTGTCTTAACACTAGGTTCCCTCTGCCTACCCTGC
>JAATLQ010037974.1:0-11257 GCA_013421005.1 Heliconius erato x Heliconius himera | reverse complement strand
TTTAATTTTTTTTATTTATTTACTTTTTCTTGAACATGATTATTAAAATAAAACAATAGAATAAAAAGAACATACAATTGATGCACAAAAGGCGGTTCTGTAGCTAAGGGATTTCTTCCATCCATTTCTACACATGTATGTATTTATTTTCTTAAATGTTTATAAATCACCAAGCCACGATGTTAACGGGACGGTTTTGAATTTGAGTCCCATTTCGGGGTTGAAAGTATTATAGTTTTCTCTCTTTGGTTACAAGACATAGCCTGGTGCAGAAGTCATCCACTACGCAATTTTAAGAACAAATGTTTTAATACTAGGTTCCCTCTGCTTATCCTGTTGTATGCATATTATAATTAAAAACTATAAACTAAAAGTATCAATCTATTTATCCTGGTCTATCTACTCTAATCCTAGTTTACCAGAGAGTAACCGTATCGTATAATCTCAGAATTACATAACACGATCCCAACCACTTAAAATATTTCCTATAATAGAGATAATCCTTTTTTTGTGGTCAAATTTAATATTTACCTTAATATTATTAGACATTGAATAGACACATAATATATTTTCATTGATATATTTCACTTATTTAGACCTTTAAGTAGCGTCAACAATTCAATAACTATTGACTTCCATTCTACTAATTAAAATTCTAAAAAGTCGATTATAAAGATCGTCACATTTGGTAAAATGATTTTTTATGCACTGTTAAAAAAAGACAAAGCGCGGCGTTGAATTACGCCTGTCAACTCAAAGTACTGAAAATTAAAATTAAAAATTGCGAATTGAGTGGAACTACAAAAAAAAAACTATACGAAATCTGTATCGTCGTGCCCTCTCGCCCATGACCCCCGAAATTGTATTATACAATAGTTTATCCTAAAAGTACGATCGCTCACGCGCACGCCGCATTAAGCGGGGCAAGACCTATCACTCACGGTCCCTGGAGAAATATACCGGAGAGATGCTGTAAGGCATGTGCAACATGCGATATGCGATGCTATGGATAGCTGTTAGCTATTGGTATATAAAGTGAGTATATATATAGTGTTTTTTTATTAAATAGTAGATATTTAATAGGTAAAATCGAGTGTTTAAGTGTGTTTCAATTAACGTTAAAGAGTATTTTTGGTACTTTTTAAACACTCCGTGCTCCACTTTTCACTATGTTTTTTAAGCACTATGTGTTGAGTAGCGGAATTAAACAATGCACTTTGTCTTCTTACTAGAGCGAGAAAATTTAATAGAATTTATTTCCAAAACAGGAAATCTAACCCACAACCGTTATATTTATAGCCAAACTATGTGCCATTGCGTCACAAATCCTATTTTCAGTGACGGAATACAATGTATAAAAAATCTCTCTCTCTCTCTCTCTCTCTCTCTCTCTCTCTCTATCTCTATTGAGATATAAACTTAAAAAATATATATTTTACTGGTAAACAAACCGAATAGACAGCATCTCAACTTATCATTGTTAAAGTATATAAAAATTTCGTATCTGTGATCAAAAACAAGCAAAAATAGTATGTTAACTTTATAATGAAGTACCAAATGTCATTTTATATCGAGGTTTTCATAATATTCATAGGATCATTTTTTTTTTAAATTAAGTTTCTATATTCTGTGAGGCCAGTCGTGCCACAGGGGTAAAAACGCGAAGGTGTAGGTTCGTTGTTCACTCAAGTGAATAAAATATGTTATATTCTCATAAATATAATTAATATTTGACCTTAAGTACATCAGTAGTGTGAATTTTACATGTGAATATACAGTAAGAAATATACAGTGTAATTTTAATCACCTTTTATAATTAAACATATGAGCATTGAACTTGATGTTATAATCTTAACAGAAAGCTTTCTTAGTAAATGTGGCAATATTTATTTTTACCCGATTTCTTCAGTATTCGATATTCTTCTAAATATGTAAACCAAGATTATAGGTAAGTAGTTTATATACGATACAGTTGAAATAACAGAATTTCATGACGCAAATAGTCTCATCACAACATTTTCTAATACAACTTCTGTAGTTGCCTTATATCTGTCCCAATTATATAGAAATTTAGATCGATTTAATATATCCTTTGACAAAAATCTTCAGCAACTGCAACATTTCAGCAATATTATTTATTGTATTTTAACATTTTTTAAAGTTTCATTCCACACTTAGGAATTAAAAATACTTATTTAGAAAACATTTTTATTCTCACAACTTTCTGTAAAATATTTGAAAAATTAATTAATTCCAGACTTGTAAACTATTTAGATTCTAACTTAATTTGAAGTAATCAATCAGTACGGTTTACGTTTCGTTGTCTGTCAAGGTAGTGTTCTGGATCCACTTTATTTCTTATTTATATGAATTAATTGTCTAATTCATCTCTGGTGAATGCTAAAATAATGTCCTACGTTGCTGATACTGTCTTGATTGTAGAGGGTAAAAATTGATCTGTAGTTAAGAATCACGCAGAAATTTTCTTAGTTGTTGTATACAATTGGCTCACACTTAACAAATTAACTTCTATAGCAATAAAAGGATACGAGCATTTTCTATGAAATTTGCCGCATAATCAAACCCTACGGAGTACTTCCCGTGGATCTAGATTTATGATATTTGCACGAAGTGAGAACTTACAATATATATAAAGGAAAAAATCCGAAAAGTGTAAATTTATAGATATTTCAAAGAAAAAATAATTATAAACTTATATTTGTAGATCATTTCATATAAAATGAGTTCATATGCTCGCAAATTTAATTTAGTTTTATAAGTTATACTTCCCGTTGACCTACATTGACTACGTAGGTACGGCTACGGTAAGGAAGCCTCAGTTCGAATCCGACTTTAACCGGTTATTTGTGAAATTATAGTTTCCTATGAAAAAAGCGAAAATTGCACAGACAACGCTGCGAGCAAAAAGATAGTGAGCAAATAATTTTAATATAAGAATTCTTTAAAACTTAAGGAAAAAATTACTAAAAAATTACCTCCACACGTATTTATGATAAGAGAAAATTCTACGAATAAGTTAATTAACTTTTTTTCTAATTAAACATTTATTTATGTATTTAATTTAAAAGCATCGTATTACAAAGGCACAGAAAACGACACTGAGAAAACGATACACGATACTGTTCTAGTCCCACTTAGGAGAAATAATAATATTCGCGTTAAGTTCCGCCACTCGACTCACAATGTTTTAAAAATTCGACGGAAAGTAGAGAAAGCAAGATTCCTAGGCTCTCTGCTTACCCTGCTATATGCGGGATGCAGCGTGAACAAAAAAAAAAGAAATTATATTATTTATTAATCGCCTTTCTTATTCTAAAGTTCGTTATTTGCACTTTATAGAAAAAAAACAAGAAATGTATATATATATATATATATATATATATATATATATATATATATATATATATATATATATATATATATATATATATATATTTTTTTTTATATATATATATATTTATTATATAAAGTGTTATATATATATATATATATATATATATATATATATATATATATATATATATATATATAACACTTGGTCATCGCACTGCGTTGCAAATTGCGACAGACTTATAATATGTCCTTGTAATGTTTACTCACATTGTATGCTCAGTGATTATAATATATGCAAAAATGAATGCGGCTTCGAATGCACATTTCACTTATCAATGGAAAAACTATTCTATAACAAAAGGTACAAGGTTCGATTTCGTATGAGATCAGTTTTAAGGTCTTTAATGCAAGGATAGCGATAGTAAACAAACAAATATTGATTTTGTGGTTAAGATGGTTGATTAATGACTGTCTCTCTATATGTAAAGTAGTGTAAAGTGCTTTTGAAATATCTTAATAACCAGGTTAAAAGATACACCTTTTAAAGAGAAAATGATGATAAACATGTATGTATGTATGTATGTGTAGCTATAAGGCAGAAACAGTTTAGTAAATACTGAATAACGATAGTCACTTGTTTTCTAAAGGAAATTTAAATGTACAGCTTTTATGCTGGTTCCTGAACATAGCAGGGTAGACAGAGTGGACTTAGTCTCATTCTAGAATTTAAGATAGTGTGTGTTGAGTGATAGAGTTAAACGCCGCGCTCTGTATATTAGAGTAGGAAAATAAAAATAATTCATTTTTCTGAATGGGGATTGAATCACGATCTCATTGATTTCTCCTTTTCTTATACCTACATATATAAATGTATATTTCAATTGTATATCTGTCTATACACAATATATTTCATATTAGGAAATACCGCAAAAAATACGTGACTTTTATTATGACACCAATCTGGTCAAACCGGAAACACTAGCCGATACAAAATAATGTAAACAATGACTTTTAAACTGAGAGAATATTCCTGTTGTATGACGGAAACTACCTATTTATTGCTTGTAATGCGATGTGAGGCATTAATAAGTGTTACTGCTAAATGTCACAATTTCACTGCCGTGTTTATTAAAATAAAATATATATTTTTGCTTTCACGCTGTATCCCGCACAGAAGGATATGCAGAGGGAAATTAGTGTTTAGACACCCCGTTCTTCACTTTACGACGAATTCTGGAGGTATTGCCTGTTGAGTGGCGGACCTTAACGCCGCACTTTGCCTCAACACCAAAGCGAACAAATTAGAATATAAATTTCAATAAACATTTCATTTTCTCGTATGGGGATCGAATCCACAACCAGTCGCGTTTACAGTCACACTTTGTGTTCCTGCGCCACGACTCGCCTGGAATAATATTGATAATTGATCATTTATATATATTTTTTTATTTTCACGCAGTATCAAGCACAGCAGGATTCTCTGATTGAATAAAATATAAAGGTACTCCGTTCCCCATGCACCACCGACTTTTGGCATTGTGTTTGTGGTGGGGTAACTCAACGCCACGCTTTGTCTTTTTAACAGAGCTAAGATATAAAAATAATCATTCATCCAACTGGGAATCGAACTCACAACCATTGCATTTACAGTTAGACACAATATATCACTAAAAGTATTTATTTGAGGCCGGTCGTGGCGCAGCGGCACAAGGTGTGACTGCAAAACCGACTGGTTGTGGGTTCGATCCCCTCGAGGAGATGAAATATTTCCTTAAATTTATATTTCCATTTCTTCGCTCTGGCGTCGAGGTTAAGCGCGGCGTTGAGTTCTGCCACTCAACACGCGATGCCTCCAGAATTCGGCAGAAAGTGGGGAACGGAGTGTCTTAACACTAGGTTCCCTCTGCCTACCCTGCTGTGTGCGGGATACAGCGTGAAGCTAATTTATTTTTTTTATTTAAGTATTTTTTTATGACTATACCAACACAAATGTTACATACTGATGTGACCGACGTACATACAAAAAAAATCTCAAAAACCAGTTTCACCCAAAACGAAACCTTGGCGAAACGTATTAAAATGTCTAGGTAAGTTATTTTTGTACTATTTTAAATTAAAAACAATGTCAAGCTCAAGGATTTCACGAATTAAAAGGAAGTGTAAATAGTTAAGAATCGTCCTCTAGAAAATGTAAGGTGAATTGCGTAATTAAACAACGCATATTTAGATGCTAATATTGTTTGATAACATCGTGGCGACTGCGCCACTGGTCTGAACGCGGTGGTAGCGTATTCTATTCCCAGTTCTAAGGAATAGATAAATAGACAAAGAACTGCGTTGTATTCATTTTTTTATGATATATCCCGCATATAGCAGAGTAGGCAGAGGGAAAATAAAGTTAAGACACTCCGTTGTCCATTAAGACATTTCCGTTACACCCACTTTCCCCCGAATTCTGTAGGCATTGTGTGTTGAGTGGCAAATCAAGGCGCGCTTTGTCTTGTTATCATATATAAGTATTTCGTTCCTCTGATTGGGAATCGAACCCACAACCTTCGCGTGTATAAACGAAAAACGTTTCGCACGCTTATGCCTACGCAACGACGGCTTCAAAATAAATATATTTACTTAGATAAATCGTGATATAGTCCCTGAAATGGACATAGTGCCCACATTCACCAAAACAGAGTGCCTGAACACTACTTTCTCCTACCTTGTGTGATACCAGAGTTGCATAAATACAAGGATATATTCTACCGCCATATATTATAGACTAGTATATTTATTATACACTATAAGATAAGCCCTAGTACTTAATCCTTAGCTAGTTATTAACAGATTACAATTAAAGTGTACATGGAGACTGGTGGCGCAGTGTCTGAGTATAAAGGTGATGATTGTGGGTTCGATTCCGAAATTAATGTAATTGTAGGTTTTGTTTTCCTGTATAGAATAGACAAAATGTAGCGTTAAGTTCCGCCACTCAATATGCATGATTTGGAATTTTGATAGAAAGTGTAGAACCCAATGTTTTATTACATAATTCTCTTTGCCCAGCTTTGTGGGATAAATGGGTGAAACTAAAAAATAATTAATTTTAAAAAAATACATAAAAAATAAAACAATAAAATATAGCAGTATTTCTAGTTTCTATTTTTCCGTACATTTCCAATAATTATTATTATTATCAATAAAAAATCGTGAAATGATAAAACCCATAATTACTTCTATGAACTACTACAACTTATATAATATTATAGTAATTATATTTACTACAATACCTTGTACTACAATTGTTGTCATTTCATAGAATTGATAAAGAATGAAAGTTTTTTATTATTTCCTTTTAAAACCTGTATGGTGCAGTAGTAAAAACCTAGTGTCAAAACACACGAATATCGAATTCGAGACTTCTCTTGTTTAGTGTTGTTGAGACATTAGATGTCTTGAATTCGAGACGTTACTCAACGCCGCGTTTTATCTGCTAAAACAAGGTAACAAAATTATTTCATATCCCCAAATAAGGATAGAAATCACAACTATCGCGTGTACAGTAGAAATTTTCCCAATCTGATCTTTGATTTAAATCCAATTTCGAAATATACAGATATCCGTAATATACAAGTGACAGAACTTAACGCCGTTCTTTATCAAAAATGTACGGGAAACTAAATACTTCTCCTATGTAGAGATTCTTTAAGTGAAGGCTGTCGTGGTGCAGCATCCTACTGCAACTGCGATGGTTGTAGAGTCGATTCCTACTCCGGGGAAATATATATATTATATTAATTACCTCGTTCTGGTAACATGACAAGGAGCGCCGTTGAGTTCCTCCAAAAATAAGAGAAAGAAAAGAATAAAGTGTTCTAACACTAGATACCCTCTGCCATTCTTGGTATACGGAACGAGACGTGAATCTTACATAAAATCCACATCCAGACATCGAACCCACAACTCTCAAGAAATAAAAAGGAATTAAACGATTCCTTCTCACAACAAACAAAACGTAACTTGACAAAATGCATTACGCAGCGTTAAGACTAAATTATCGTAGCGTCGCGACCTCAGACACTTCCTCGTACGCAAAATTCGTACTTCCACGGCCTTCCGTGTAGGTACGTCGCTGTTTATGCAAATAATACGGTATCACTGTCTATACAAGGTCCTTTTGTTGAGTGATGGACGGTTTAACTGATATTTTATTTCTTCACATTCACGCTGTATCCCGCACACAGCAGGGTAGGCTGAGGGAACCTAGTGTTAAGACACTCCGTTCCCCACTTTCTGCCGAATTCTGGAGGCATTGCATGTCGAGTGGCAGAACTCAACGCCGCGCTTAACCTCGACACCAGAGCGAAGAAAATGGAAATATAAATTTAAGTAAATATTACATCTCCTCGAGTGGGGATCGAACCCACAACCAGTCGGTTTTGCAGTCACACCTCGTGCCGCTGCGCCACGACTGACCTCAAATATAAGATATTTGGCTTCACGTATACTGTATCCCGCAGATGGGTAAGGGACCCTAGTGTTAAGTCACTCCGTTCGGAACTCAGCGCTGTGTCTTGTTGCTAGAGCGAGGAAAATTTTAATATTAAATAATTCATCGACAACCATCGATTTTATAGTCACATGCTGTGCCACTATACTACCACGGTTTCTACTTTCTTTAAGCCGATGTTTTTATCATGTCTGAAGTCTTATTTACTCCACACTCTATTAATTATGGAAGCATATTTGAGGAAAACCTATAACACAATTGTACGCGGGATTCGAACTTACACTAATTGGGATCCGTCCAAATTCTTTATCCACATAACATAACGTAACGTATGGAGCGTTTTGATCATCATCATCATCATCCAAATTCAAAAATATTTGTGCCAGCTTATTAGTTAAACGAGGAGTAGAGAAAAGAGTGTGTAAACACTGGGTCATCTCAGTCTATGGCGTTAGTGTAAATATAAAAAAATAATAAATCAGCTTCACCCTTTATCCCGCACACAGCAGAGTAGGCAGAAGGAACCTACTGTTAAGACACTCCGTTCTCTACTTTCCGCCAAGTTCGAGAGCATTGTGTGTTGAGTGGCGGAGCTCAACACCGTGTTTTGCCTCGACACCAGAGCGAAGAAATGAAAATATAAATAATTATTTTTTTTCCTTTTTGAGGCCGGTCGTGGCGCAGCGGCACGAGGTGTGACTGCAAAACCGACTGGTTGTGGGTTCGAATCCCACTCGAGGAGATGAAATATTTACTTAAATTATATTTCCATTTCTTCGCTCTGGTGTCGAGGTTAAGCGCGGCGTTGAGTTCTGCCACTCAACACGCAATGCCTCCAGAATTCGGCAGAAAGTGGGGAACGGAGTGTCTTAACACTAGGTTCCCTCTGCCTACCCTGCTGTGTGCGGGAAGCTAATTTAATTTAATTTTTTTTTATTTTTTTTCCTCGAGTGGGGATCGAACCCACAACCAGTCGATTTTTTCACGACACGACATTTTGTGCCCCTGCGCCACGACTGGCCGCAAAATTATATATAGTGTGTAATTGTAAAAGCGAAGTTGTGGATTCGATTCCCACTTATTTTTATTGAAAATCAATGTACCAGTAAACAGCTAAAGTAATGAAGTAAGGTTAAATTTAATTTAGTGGTGATATAAATGATATATTGATCAAATACGTTGTGCAGCTTATACAAAGTTAATTTAAGAAAATCTCTTGTAACAAGAGAAAACCAACATGCAATATCAAAAATGGAATAGATATTTAGAAAAAAAATAAAAATTAAATCAGCTTCACGCTGTATCCCGCACACAGCAGGGTAGGCAGAGGGAACCTAGTGTTAAAACACTCCGTTCCCCACTTTCTGCCGAATTCTGGTGGCATTGCGTGTTGAGTGGCAGAACTCAACGCAGCGCTTAATCTCGACACCAGAGCGAAAAAATTGAACTATAAATTTAAGTAAATATTTCATCTCGTCGAGTGGGGATCGAACCCACAACCAGTCGGTTTTACAGTCACACTACGTGCCGCTGCGCCACGACTGGCCTCGATAGATATTTAGAACTGGATGTTTTAACACTTTTCCCTCTGTCTACCCTGCTATATGCGGGATAAAGCGTGAAATAAAAAAAAATATACTTATACCTAACTAGAGGTTAAAAGTGAAAATTAATTTGTTGTATACGTGAACTATAAAACGTATTACTTTATAATATAAGTATTTATTATAAACAAAGATTAAAAAGGTTACTTGCTTGTCGATACCTTATCTCGTTTTAGTCGTAAATATTATAAGTAATGCGAAATATTTACTGTTGTTTACAATATTTTAAAATATCTTTATCACGTGCCAGAAGTAGTCACTAAAAAGGATTAAAAATAGGCCAGGCATGGAGCACGCACAGGCTGTGGATTCGATTCCGTTTTCATCAAATGAAATATTTAATGTTTTTGTTTACCTCGCTCTGGTAGTGAGGCGTTGTGTTCCGTCAAACACAATGTCTACAGAATTCGGCGGAAATTGGGGAATGGAAGTGTCTCAATGGGAACGGAATGTCTTAAAGTGTTAAGAACCTAGTGAGGTTCTGAGGATCCCTCTGCTACTTGCTTTGTGTGGGATATAGAATAATAATATAATAAAGATAATAGAATAAAGCTAAAAAATAATTTTAAAAAAATATTTTCCGGTTTTTTTTGTATAGCAAGCTCTGTAAAAAACTGAAGTGTCAAGACACTGCAGGTTCCGCTTCCTGATCAAATTTGAAACTATATGAGATGTGGCTCAAAAAATATTTTTGTAATACGTGACTTAAATTCAATATTTATCTTGAAAAACTAACGTATTTTAAGCTTATCTAAATAAATATTTATTTTTACGTATAATTTAAAATGTATTTGATAGGAAAATTATTATATTATTGAGTTAATAGTGTCTAATCTCTCGTCAGATAATCTCTAATAGGCGAAAATATATTTTACAAAAATCCATACCTATATTATAAATTCGAAAGTAACTCTGTCTGTCTGTCTGTCTGTCTGTGCCGCAATCAGGGCCAAACCGCTAATTCAATTGTAATAAAATACTCATATAGAGATACTTGAGGGTCTTCGGATGAACATAGGTTACTTTTTTTTCTCATATTTGTAATATTGTCTATATATACTAATATATTAAAATATTTTTCAATTTGACAAGCAATTTATTCCATGTTAATAACAACCGACCGTTGCTAAGCAACGGTTTGCAAAGTTTATTTGTTGTTATAAGCAAACGTCACCCAAAATGAGCTTGCTTAACGCATACATAGCGGACGCCGACTCAACCTTATGAGATACATAAAAATAATGTTTTACAAAAATATTGTCTTTTAAATAATGTTTAAAAAAGTCCGCGATACACATACCATATTTATCTCTGAAGCTTGAGCAAAGTAACACAGTAACAACAAGTAACCATTTTAATGAATTTACTTTATATTTATCGGGTTTTTGTTGTATGTATTTTCTATAATTTGATATTGATCCTTATGAAAATGAATATAATAGTCACTTTTAGCATTTCATCTAGATTGAAATTATAGTTCACTGTATAACATTCTAATAAATAATTAAGGAGGTGTCACTGATTCGAAATAACCTAGCATACGACCGGCATAGTATGACCGACGCGAACGGGCAGATGACTTTGACGGTTTTGTAAATTTTCATACATTTTCGAACTACTGTCAAATTTTATGTAATTATTTGCTGTTTATAATTAATTTATACTTTTCTTTGGTTCTTCGCTTATTCGGGGAGCAGATTAGTTAGATTTTCATAAATTTCTTGGTGTGGTGTAAGTTGCGGCCCTGCGCGGCATCGGTGTAATATTATTTAAGTATTAAGGAGAGAATTGTTGGTTA
>JAATLQ010037973.1:48178-71009 GCA_013421005.1 Heliconius erato x Heliconius himera | reverse complement strand
ATATATATATATATATATATATATATATATATATATATATATATATATATATATATATATATATATATATATATATATATATATATATATATATATATGAACAATATTAATAGTATCTATTTTGTCTGATCAAAAATAATTTCAAATAAGCGATAGGATACATGGGTACGGAGTAAAATTGACAATGAGTTAAGGCCGTGTAATTATGGATGATTTTTTATTTTAATGTTGGTCACACTCATCGCTAAGTCGGCGTGAAATGGCGCTGCGTTCTGTCCAAATTAGGCGGCAATGTGATCAATACGCTCTTGACTCATTAAAAATCTTATCCTTATCTTATGTTATAATACTTTTTACTTAAGGATTATCCTTTGGTTTATATGCTTTAAAACTTAACGTGGACTTAAATTAGATGGCTTGATGGTGAGCGAGTTGCATAACTCACATAAGTATTTTTTTATTGTATCAATAAACATTTAAATAATTTGGCACATTTGAGGCTAGTCGTCGTGCAGGGTTACAAGTGCGTGACTGTAACGAGGCAAAGCACAGCGTTGAATTACGCCTCTCAACATGCAATGTCTCCAGAATTCGACGGAAAGTGAGGAGCAGAGTGGCTTACCACTAGGGTTACACGCTGTATTCCGTTTATAGCAGGGTAGGTCTCTGGTCCTGCTATAAACGTGTAAACGTTAAAAAATAAATACAAATAATTTGGCACATTCATCATTTATGACATTGTATGAATTTGAATTTAAATTTGGAATTATATATCTATACAAAGAACAAATAATTTAAAAATATTTTCGATTATTTATTTAACTCGAATAATTATAATTAACGAATCGATATGCGAATTATAATATTTAAACAATTAGAATAAAAATATATTATTTTATGTAAGTTAATTGTCACTCAAATAGCTCTGTTACTCCTAAACAATGACTAGATAAAATACTAATTCATATTAATCTTATATATAATAAATTATATAAATACTTTGATATGTACAAATTATAATTAGGCGTACGACGATTAGGACAGTTGATATTAGTTTTGACGAATGTAATAAAAACCGTGAAATCCAAAAATCAGGCTTTTCTAATGACTACATTATTTTTACAGTCATTTAACTGTTAATATTATTTTTGAGACTATAAGAGCTTGGTTGTGTTTTAGCTGGTAGCAGCCTCTCGGTCACATCACTGAGGTCGCTGGCGGAGTGTCTACTTCTTTTTAAATTTGGAAATTTATCTTTATCTACTAATCTTTTCACTTGCGCTGGTTGCTCGAGTTCCGCAGGACTCCCACTTGGACTCCTGGTCGGTTCCGCTCTATCACTGGTAGTACTGGACGGTGTTTGGCTTCCGTTTTCAGATTCAATGATTTGTTCCAGTCCACTAGGCCGTCTGCTGCGAGAGTCGTAGTATTCGACTGTTGGCTGAATAACGGGACCCATGTTCGCCATCGGATCCAAACCCAATAGAAGCATGACTGTCGCCGGGTGTTCCATTATGTATTGTGTAACACAGTGAAGGAACGGTTCCGTTTGCGTACACCGGTTTATTTTCGGTCGTTCAGGACTAAGTGGGCGTTCTTGCTGCAGAAAATGCATACATAACATTCAACATTATGAGCACTAAAATAAATTTAACAGTATTATAATAGCAGAGTAGGTGGTTATTATATATAGTATCGTATTAATATTGGAGAAAATTGGGGCTGACCTAGTTTAACTACATAATACTAAACAACATGTTTGGACGTCAGCAATTAAATTACCTGATCCCAGCAGAAAACGTCAGGAGGATGGCTACAGCTGCGAGCTAATTGATTGGGTGGGGCATTCCACTGAAGGTTTGGATTCGAGTGGGCGGCGTGCCACACTGGCCCGGTCATTTCTTGCAATGCTTGAATAGCGTTTCTGACCTAAGAATAAGAAAAACATTCAACTTATAGTCAATTAGTCATACTATTAAACGTTCACAATAATATTTTTCTTTTATCTTACATGATAAATAATTATTTTAAAGGGATTAATTGCGTATAATTTAAAGTTCGATAATATATTTACGAATTTGAAATATCGTATAAATTACAGTATATAATGCAGAATGTATCTATACTTATAATAAATCTGTAGAAAAGTCGTTTCTGTACATTGAAAATATTTAAAAAAAATTTAGCCAGGGTGTTAAAGGATAATTAACAGAATCTATTTCCAATATTTTTGGAATTTTTCTCTGTTTGTCTGTTTGTCTGTTTATCTGTTTGTCTGTTTGTCAGACAGATAAACAATCTGTTTGTCTGTTTGTCTGTTTATGTAAACACGTATCACGTAAAAAGTACACAATAAATTTAAGCAACTTTTATACATAAAAATTACAAATAAATCAAAGTAGCTTTTAGTGTTTCTTTCATTGTAATCGCTCAACTCTATCAAAAGATATAAGTATTTAAGTTTTCAAGAAGTTAATATTTGAGATAGTAAAAAATCGATACAAGTAACGCTCTCTATTGACAAAAATAGTAGGTACTAATGAATCTTGATACTCTCTTTCATACACGTAACGCTATCACTAATTGCGATGGGATCTTAAATAGATGGCGCTGTGCTTATAAGAAAATATAGTTTGGAAAGGTTACCGCTACACTCAATCAAAAAATAATGTACTTAAAGTTTTAAAGATATTTATATTTGAAAAAAAAAAGAGTTTAGTTATTCTTTTGGTGTATCTCCATTCATGAAACTGGTACGAAACTCTCGGGGCATGAGTACGACTTGAACTTGACCGAAAATGTTGATTATTTTGTAGATTATATAAAAATGCCTAAAAACGTGCTTTCTATGTATATTCTGTATACCAATTATATATTTAACTAATTATATATGTTACTAATTTAAAAACTGTACAGGAGCTAGATAAGTTATTTTACAAATAATATCGTGAGTACTTATCCAAATCAATTAATTAATGGTTAAGGCTGTTTGTAATATCTATATTTCTTAAATGAATAATCATGTAATTCAAGCGGGCAAAGCCGCGAGCAGGCCGCTAGTTATTAAATAAAACTAGTTCAAGTATAATCTATCTAAAATAGAAGAATAATATTTTTTAAGTCTTAATTCGTATTAAAAAAACAATAAAAGAAAGCATAAGCGTTTAGAATTTTTATAATTGACTTGCCTCCATACTGAGAGCTGCAACATCATGATGTAAACTGGATACTTGTGTGTCGAGCCTATCAACAGACGAACGAGTGTTATGCATTTCTAAATTTAGTCCTTCCAAAGAATCGGCTCGCGTAATCTTAGGCGTTGCTACAGAACGCTGTCTTTCAATTCTCTCTCGCAACTCCCTATGCGTGAGACGTTGTTGCCCGTCCGATCTAAAAATATGTAAATCATATTACATTCATAAACTTTTAAATAAAATAAATAAAATAAATCAGCTTTACGCTGTATCCCGCACCGCTGCGTACAGCAGGGTAGGCAGAGGGAACCTAGTGTTAAGACATCAGTTCCCCACTTTCTGCCGAATTCAGGAGGCATTGCGTGTTGAGTGGCAGAACTCAACGCCGCGCTTAACCTCGACTCCAGAGCGAAGAAAATGGAAATATAAATTTAAGTAAATATTTCATCTCCTCGAGTGGGGATTGAACCCACAACCAGTCGGTTTTACAGTCACACCTCGTGCCGCTGCGCCACGACTGGCCTCATTCATAAACTTTTAACAAAATGAAAATTAAAACAGAATCCAAGCAAACAAACAAGTTGGTTTTATTACCTAAATTTCGCTTGACGTGGGCTATTTGATAATAGAGGCTTTTTCGGAGACAATGCATTATCTTCTGCTGCATTTTCATCATCTTCTGATATAGATGGTAATGTCAGTGATGGATGTCCATTCCCATCGGACTCTTGTTCTGCCTCATACCCCTCTCGTAGGTTGTATGTTAGGTCATGTTGAATATCATGAATAAATTCTTGCTGATATTCTGGATATAAGCGTAATACTTCGGCTAGTCCCACCATATTTATACATTTTAAATCACAATACGTTAGAGCCTATGATAATGGAAAAATAATTTATTGTAGAAAAGAAAGAATTGTATGGAGATTGAATAATACTTATATATATAGAAACTGCGTACTCAACTAAAAACATTTAATTAGCCGACATCAAAGTAAGTAATTTGAGAAGTTTTTTCTTGTTTTACAACTGTGTCAGCGAAATCTTACATAATATATACTCGTGTTCAATTCTCGATCTATTTAGGGAATTGGGGTATTATTAGGCGAAAATAAACGTTGGTCTTTGTCTTTCCAGATAAGCACTATCTACTTTTGGGTGAAATTTAAACTTCGCATTCGCAATAAGTCATTTTGGTTTTATGCAAATTTAAAAGATTTCTTCACATTTTTTTTTCGAAAAAAAATTATATTTACATTTATTATGGTACGAATATGAAGTAACGAATGCAATAAATAATGCCAAATTTATGGAGAAATTTAAAAGAAGTGTTACTTTCTAATACTCAAAAAGTAAGTAAGACGAGAATCGCAGTAATTTAACTTAGTAATTTTTAAGCCGCGACTGACCTTCACGTCGCTACTGGACTTAACGACCACATCCGGATTGTTCGACTGCGATGTGCCAGTTCCATTGTAAGTTTGTAAGTGGGTATTCATATCACAACCCACCAGGTCGCCTTTACCTAGACAGAACAGAATTTTCACATGTCATATCCCTTAATAAAAAAAAATATTAAGAAAAAGTGTTTACATAAAAATATCATTACCTACCAAGTATAGCAACAACCATATCATTTTGCATGACTTCCATGGAACCATTGCAAATATAATAAATGTAGGTGAGAGCGTCTCCTTTGTGTACAAGAAACTCTCCTGGAGCGCAGAAATTGTTACGAATGTGCAACGATAGTAGTTTCAGGCAACCTTGTGACGCTGCCTCGAATATCGGTAACGACAATATCTCCCGGTGCAAATGTAAGGAAACATCACCTCTCAGCTCCTCCGGGAATTCTTTGAGAGTCTACAATGATATAAAGCGCGTCTCAATATCGAGTATAATCCATCATTCTACTTGAGAATAGCTTATAAAAATATAAGGCGACGAATATTTACGGTACTTAAAAACTTTAGCTATAAAAGCTATAAGGTTCGTCAGTTTGTGTTGTTGAATGTTTATTGTATAGTATAAAAAACCAAATCGAGTCGTCAGGTGTCAATCTTAATAAAATATAGTTAAATAAAAAAAATCAGATTCACGCTATATCCCGCACACAACAGGGCAAGCAGAAAGAACGTAGTGTCACGACATTGCGTGTAGAGTGACGGAACTCGACTCCACGCTTTGCCTCGACACCAGAGCGAAGAAATGAAAATATAAATTTAAACGAATATTTCATTTCCTCGAGTGGGGATCACACCCACAGCCAGTCGCGTCTCGCAGTCACACTTTTTGCCCCTGCGCCAGGACTGACCTCAAAAAAAAAGATATAATTTGATAAATAAAATAAGTATTTTACAATAACTTATTTAATACTTCAATTGGTACTAAAATATATATATAGTAACAAACCTCATGAATATCGATACCATGATTGAGCGACCACATTGTTTGAAAGTAATCTTGCATGCGTTGTTTGAGCTCCTTCGGAACTTGGTTAAGGGTCAGGAAGTCCTTGAGATCTCTCCACTTGGTCTGGTACATTGATCGGCGGGAGTACATTCTTTGTATAATTGCTGTCACATTTCCGAAAACCACGGCGTGCATTAGAGCTGCGAGTTTAAAAATAGATTTTCTTTAAAATAAACAATGAACTTCTTTTGTTGAGGGCAGTCGTGGCGCAGGGACACAAGTGTGTAACTGTACACGATAGATTGTGGGTTCCATTTCCACTCGAGGATATGATTTCATATATTTAATATTTAAATTTCTTTGCTCTGGGGTCGTGGCAAAGTGTGGCATTGATTTTCGCTACTCAACACGCAATGCCTGCAAAATTCATTCAACATTCATTCAGCAGAAAGTACGGAACGGAAGTGTCTTAATGGGAACGAAGTGTCTTAACACTAGATCCCCAGATTTCTAATGCCTATCCTGCTATGTGTGGGATATACCGTGAAGCTAAAAAAAAACAACTTCACTTTTTTACACCACTAATCAAATACGAAAAATAGTTGGTACGACTCTCAAATTAAGAGAGCAGATAGCTCACTGTAACATCAATATTAATTTTGACCCGAGTAAAGAATAAAGTTTTTTAATATCAAAAATCAATACCGATGCACGTGCATATTTATGAATACGTATAATATCAGATGCTGTTTTTTGTTGTTGAAAAAAAAAACCAAAGGTAATTTCATTTATAGACTAATAAAAATTATGAATGTCTAATGAATATATTTTGATTTCAAATCATTGATGTATTATTATAATTTTTACGATTTTAATCTTGTTAATTGAGTAAATTTAATTTTCCTTATAAAAATGTGTTATTTTTTATTATGTCACTTAAAGATAATAGTAGTGGGAATAGCATCGTCATGGTTATTATTATATAAGTATATAAATTAACAAGAAAATTGCACATATCATCATATATAGTACGATATGTGTAATTTTCTATGTAGTGTTACATCTTACCTCCAACAAGCATTGTAAGAATACTGAAAATTTTCTCTGGCAAAGTGTTCGCAGACACGTTTCCAAATCCCACACTTGTAAGAGAAGAACACGTAAAATAGAGCGCTGTAACGTAGCTTTCGCTATGAGAAATATTAACAATTGGCACCTTCAGACGTTCTGCCAAGTTATTTATCCAACCTAAAACAATAATATATATTTTATAATTATTCTGGATTAACGACCCAAACGAAGCTTTTCCCGCTTAAACTTATGTTATATTATAGCCAAATTATATAAATCTTTACGTAAATTGTAGTCTGTGTGCTATTCTGATGTATAAGCTATATTTCTTTAAAGTTTCATCTAAATCCTATCAGTAGTGTTTGCGTGAAAGTGGAACAAACATCCAACCTCACAAAATCTCACATTTATAATATCAGTAGTATGTCGTACGTTTGCTTTCGGTACGTATTCATATTAGTATTAAATTTAAAAAATAATTTTAGAAATTATACAAATATCACAAAATATGACATTTTTAAACGTGTATATTTGTACCTAATAAAATAATTTTAATATTTTTACTAAAAATACTAAGATTACAAATTGAAAGGTATTAGGTACCATGCATAAAAATAGTATCATCATCAGTTCTTCATTTATTATGTGCTATTTTGAGGAAGACTGTTGGCATTCTCATTTGGTTGGCAAAGTTATTGATCCATCTCGAAGCGATTGGTTTTGGTCCCATTGATTTGACTACGCTTACTTAAGCATTTCATGAGATTCATTCTAAATCAATAAGTCAATTTAAAAGACATTTGGATATCTTCGCTACTGTAGTCATTCGGTTTTAGATTTCTTCAGATATTTTACTTAAATTATTGTATTTTTATATTATTGTAACATTTTTCTAAATCGTTTCACCGTGTATAAGTTAAGGCCACATAGATAAATACAACAAATAGAGCGATGCTTTTGTTTTGT
The DNA here is from genome assembly GCA_013421005.1 of Heliconius erato x Heliconius himera. Classification (NCBI taxonomy): domain Eukaryota; kingdom Metazoa; phylum Arthropoda; class Insecta; order Lepidoptera; family Nymphalidae; genus Heliconius; species Heliconius erato x Heliconius himera. Next base: position 63,366 of record JAATLQ010037973.1, on the reverse strand, counting down.
ATGTTGTTATAAAGCTGTTTCAGTTAAAGTGGCAGAGTACTTCATAATAGTAAATGTCAAGCTGTGTAAAAGTGCGTTTACTCGTATAAAACACTAAATAAGAAAGACAACAATGTTTTTCTTGCAGCATCTCAGTAGTGAGTGCATTTTTCTTTATACAAGGAACATGTGAAGTTTCTATATTTCTTTTGTTACCTTAGAATAGTCATATTATATTAAAGTTATAGAAAAAAAATATAATAAAATTTATTAAACATATAAAAGTCTCACCTAAATCCCAGCTTTCGTTTCTATGGTATTGTATTTCCTTTTCTGCTATTATAAACCATATACATGCTAGCCAATGTGCTACAAGACTAAAGGACAACATCAAAAGGGTAAGTATGAGTGCGGAATATTGCGAATATCGGTCCATCTTTTGGAGTAAACGAGCAAGGCGTAACAACCGAGTTAGTTTAACGAGGTGAACATTTCCGTGCGTCGACTCCTATATGAAGAACGAAGAAAATGTCTATTTGAATTTGATATTTAATATTACAACGTATAATATTACAATACTAGTAGTTAAAAAATAATAACTTTGTATATGTACAAATTTAGCACGCAGAGGCACAGGCGTATGACTGTTAACCCAACTAAACCAAATGGTTGTGGATTCGATTGCCACTCGAGGAAATGACATTTGTAATATTTTCATTTCTTCGCTCTGGTAACGACGCGAAGCGCGACGTTGAGTTCCGTCACTCAACATGCAATATCACTAGAATTTAGCGGAAAGTAGGGAGCGGAGTGTTTTGACACTATAGTCCCTCGGCGTAGAGTATTCATTATATGTTCATGCGTGAAGCTGAAAAAAATATATTAAGTAATCGTCAGGTAAAAATCATAATTAAATAATAATATTAAGGCAACTCACCGCCCCGCTGTACACATCTGACGCATAAAGTAGGTCAAATGGAAGCGCGGCCAGCAGGTCCACGACAAACCATGTTCGAATGTAATTAAGAGCTATTGCTTTAGAATCCGATACCACTTCCCCTTTTTTACTTACGAATGTCGTTCGAAAGTTAAGTACAATATCTACAAAAAAAAAACAAAATTAAAGTAATCAAAAAAATATATATCAGCTTCACGCTGTATCCCGCACACAGCAGAGTAGGCAGAGGGAACCTAGTGTTAAGATACTCCATTCCTCACTTTCCGCCGAGCTCTGGAGGCATTGCGTGTTGAGTGGCGGAATTCAACCGGAGCGAATAAATGAAAATATAAATGTAAATTAATATTTCATTTCCTCGAGTGGGGATCGAACCCACAACCAGTCGATTTTACAGTCACAATTTGTGCCACTGCGCCACAACTGGCCTCTATTTTTTTTACTAAAAAACGGAAATTAAAGTAATCACACACCAAAATATATTTTGGTAAGTATTAGTATTAGTAAGTTATTTTTTATGTGACGTACCTATAATAAATAACGCTTCTACAACGACGTCACTCGTAACGCTAATTCTTGGGTGACCTTCGTCGACGAAGCTTGCATTGTAGGGCACCACGACAGCAACGTAAAACGTGGCTATAAGAATAAGCCAGTCCCAGAAGGTTTTAAAAACACCGTAATGTGAAATAATAAATCTTGACTTTTTTATAGCTGATGTTTTGTATTCAGGCAGCGGAGGGTCGGATGAGTGTAATAGGTTCTAAAATGACAAATGTATTGTAATTATACGCAATTAGGCCAAATTTAGGCATTGTGACATTAACATATTACAAGTTGTTACGTCAGGGACTCCTAAATTAATTTATTCACCCCTTCTAATGTGATTACCTTACTAACATTGTTGAGTTTAAGTTTAGTTTTCATTTTATCTGGCTTGTAATGTCCCGAAAGCTGGTATAGTACCGCCCTGGAGCGTCGCCTGCCCATGTTGGCGGGCGAGGGCGCTTCAGGATCAAGATTGCCATTCGGGTCTGGAAGTAGGCAACTAGATTCAGCTCGGAACCGGGCGCCCAAAAGTGCCGCTGCGGGTACAAATGGGGATAACGCTAGAGTGACCACGCCAGCTGAAGGCCGCACCGCGGCTCCTGTACGCACAAACCACCCTGTTACTATTAAATGATCTCACCAGCGCGTTTTTTCATACGCGATGCTTTTTAAAAAATAATAAAGACTTTTAAATAAAAATTTAGGTTTATTGTAGTAGGCACCGATTTGACATACTTTTGTTTTGAATATAACGAATGCCTAATGAAAATGTTGATGTATACGAAGCATCTGTTTTTAATGAAAAGCATAGCGTATGTCAGCGCCCAGTATCAATAATAATTATATATCGTATTACTAATGAAAAAATATACCGTACAAGATTTTCTTCGTATTAAAAGTATTAAGAGACTTTCTAAAGAAGTCGCTCAATGGACATGCGAGGATAAATGTAATGAATATTCGTAAAAAGAAATGTGAATGGTAAGCATCATTGATAATGAAAATGGGGATATTATTTATTAGGAAAAAAATCTGCTTATTTACAAGTAAGTAATAGAAAATCTTGTATCAATTCAAAGAAATAGAAAATAAAAGGAAGGGACAGCAAATTTTACATGCAAAAACAAAGTATTTATTAACTTTATTTACTATATTTTTTTAGGAATTTATATATTTTACAATTATTAAAAAAATGCTGCCACCTCATTTTACTGCTAAAGAAGCACATTTTAAGCAAAATTAAAGAACCTTTATGAAAAATTCAAAATAAATTGTTGCTTTTAAAAATAAGTTTGAAATAACGTATACTTTTTTTTAAAACAAAAGAAATATTTTAAGTAACACCTATTACTAATAATTTTGTAAGTAACACTTACTTATATAATTATTCTAACAAAATTGTTTTGAATATTTAATTAAAATACATAAAATATGGGCGAAATGGAAATTGCTCACTAATACTTATAAGGAAAACTGGAAAATTGAAATAAAGCTACATAAAAAAATCATGCAGAAGAAAATCTCTACATTGATTTGAGTAAAAAGTACAGTTCTCTTTGTTAAAATACACTGTTTTCAACAGATTCGTATTTATATAGGGAAAAGAAAGAAAAGATGAAATGAAGTAGGTAATATATGAGTAGATAAGTTTTAAATGTGTTGCCATGTTACCAAGAAGTATTGAGAATCAAATGTATAAAGCAAAAAAATGCAAAATTGCCATTGAGATGTGTGCTGAATGAATTTGATAAAGATTAAAGTACCTACTACGTTAAATTACAATTCCAAACTATTACGAATAAAACCATATAATATCATACTACAGGGTGGTTGTAACATAATATTTGCACATAATATCTAACTTTATCTTTTTCTATTAAAATTATTAGGTAAATTTTGAGATAGTCTACAAGAAATATGTTTGTGTTATTCAAAGAGAAGTGTTTCCTCGAGATAACTACACTTTGAATTTATCTAATAAAAGAAATTTTAAGCAAAATAATCATATTTAGCTCAGGTATGTATGTCACTTTAAAAGGAAATAATATGCTTGAAATGCTTTTAAATAATTACAAAATTAAGGCATTTATATTACTTACTTTGAAACAATGCTGCATAATATATGTATAACGAATTAAATTGTATAACGTTGAATAAATAACAAAAGTGTAAATATTGCTATCATCCATAAAAGGTAATCTTGGCTACCTACAAATATATTCTACGACATATCTCTAATAAAACCACTACAAACTACTCAGTTATACTAATAAAGAGTCATAACTATATAATAAGAAACATTTAGTAGGTGGTTCTAGAACATTCCAGAAAACACTGTAAACAGACTTTACCGTGCCATGATGCGCGTAACTGGCTACCACGAACTGGGGTCTATGGGAGCTATATGGTGATCGATCATAAAACCTATTGTACTAGAGCAAATAGCTCAGTACACGTTATTACAATTAGAATAATGAAAATTTTGAATAAAGAGAATGGCCTCAAAGGAGAAGTATAAAAAACATTTTTTTTATTTATTTTACATTTATTTGTGTATTACCTCTTAGAATCACTTACCGCTGTCGAACTCCTCATTAGTGTTCATGGCGGCCATCTTGGTGTTGGTGATATCCTTGAACGAAGCCAGAAATAAGACCACTTCTCGTTTTTCATTTTTAATTGGGACGATATCGAGTAAACACCAAAACGGAGTGCCTGTTAAAACAATAATATAAATTAAATTTATTATGTAAGCATGAACCAAAAAAGTAGCAAGGTAAACAGAGGAAGCCTAGTGTTTGAATTCTGTAGGCATTGCGTGTTGAGTGGCGGAACTCAACGCCGTACTTTGCTACGACTCCAGCCAAGATATGAAAATATTAAATATTTCATTTCCTTGAATAAAATCCTACTGGTCCTATTAATATTATCAACGAGAAAGTTTGAAAGGATAGATATTTGTTCCACTTTCACGCAAAAACTATAGAACAAATTTAGATGAACCATTACAGTAATATAGCTTAAAAATCAGAATAACACAGGCTACAATTTATGTAAAGATTTTATACAATTTTGCTATACAATAACAATATATATTAACAATAAGTTTAAGCTGGCGAAGCCACATTTACGAAGCTAATATTTAATAAAATAATATACAACATGATATGAAAAGGTCTCTTATATTAACTATTTAGAAAATTGTAACACCTGTTGTCTATTGAAACTTTGAAAATAATTTCCAAAACCTTTTACAAAAACATAAATAATTTTAACGTATAGTTAGTTCGTTTTAATTTTTTTTAATAATTTTAATGTACACATTTAAATTATTTATGTATAAATTTCGTTTAATTTCTTATTTTTGACAAATTTGAATGATATCTAACATAAGCTATTACACTCAAAAACATATATTAAACATCAATAGAGTTTACACCGCCTACATCACCGTATATCAATATCTAGATTGATTGAGCCGACCTGAAAGCACTGTTAATGAAAAGCTTTATCTGTACACATTTTATTTTAGGTTACCTCTATATTTATGCTAGTAGTATAATCATAATTTCTTAAAATCATAGGCGTAAAAAAGGGGGGACCAGGCTGGCCATGCCTACCCCAGAAATTATACTAAGAAAAAATTGCCTCAGGGATAAAAAAAAAACACATTTCCATGAACATATCTGTGCCAAACTAAAATCTAAATCAGAACCTTAGATAATATCTCTAGATACGCCCATGCTTAGAATTCTTTTACGATTTCTAATAATAAAAATATTATTTTATATAAATTGTAAATTGTGTTCACAAAGAAAGGATGAGTCGTCTCCTCTTATTATAGCTATATGATCAAAGTAGAGTATAATCTAATAATTCCCAATATGGGGTATGTATAAATAAATTAAATTAAATTAAATTAGCTTCACGCTGTATCCCGCACACTGCAGGGTAGGCAGAGGGAACCTAGTGTTAAGACACTACGTTCCCAACTTTCTGCCGAATTCTGGAGGCATTGCGTGTTGAGTGGCAGAACTCAACGCCGCGCTTAACCTCGACACCAGAGCGAAGAAATGGAAATATAAATTTAAGTAAATATTTCATCTCCTCGAGTGGGGATCGAACCCACAACCAGTCGGTTTTGCAGTCACACCTCGTGCCACTGCGCCACGACCGGCCTCTATATATATATGTATAATAAGTATTGATTATTATTTAGGCCTACCTTATAACTTTACAAAGCAGGTGGTCCTACAAAATTTTTATAGTTAGGTAAATATTAATATATATATATATATATATATATATATATATACGAGTAGATATTTATTTAACATTAATATTAAATGTAACACTAGAATAAGTAACATTATGTGAGTAAAATTAAAAATAAAAATTTTGATATTATAGAATAGAATGTATGTACAAAAGTGCACTTGTTATATTCAAGCACGCAAGGAATAATAAAGGCTTTTTTTTTACTTATTTTTATTTATTTATTAATTTTTTTTATAAACACCTATTTTAAAATTATTTTCATCATAATAGGTAATGAATGCAAGCAATAAAAAAACCACATGGTGTAATGTTTGTTTTTTATTATTTTAATTTAAATGTGATTTTGCACGTTGTATTACACTTATCACAGTTACGTTATTAACTTTCAAAAATATTGTCTTTTTAAATATTATTTTCACTTTTATTATAATTAAATATTTTACGTGCAAGATTTTTTATATTTATTGTTACATACATATTCTAAGAATAAGTTAAGCAAGAATGAATTTAAAATATAAGATTTAAAAGAAATGTTTGCCTATAAACATAACTTAAGTAAGACCAATATTAAAGCGTTTACAAGCATACTCCGACCTACTTTTAGAAATAATTTTCATTTTTCGGTATAAATATTCTAAGTGAACAATTTTTAATTTATAACCTCGTAGGTAGTAAACGTATTTTATAATTTGGAATATGACAAAACCAATAAGTTGGCATAAAATTCTTTAACTTTTCTCTCTTTTAAATATATATTTATGAAGTTGGCGTTTGGTAATATTTATAAGAAGAACAAAAAGTGTCTTAGACATTCAAATTGAAGCTCTTCTAATTTTGGTAGCCGTTTGTTGTGCAGTGTGTGGTCTAGCGTTGTCATGAAGCTGCAATGGTGTAGAACGCATGGAAAGCATTTTCCATCATGGTTTGCAATTGTTGATAATAGACGTCTGTCGTAATCTGGACAGATTTGAGAAAACTGTAATGAACGATACTGGCACGATAGTCCACCAAACACAAATATTATTTTTGCGTCAATTTTCGCTTGCGGCAGGAATTGGCTGGCTTGCCAGGGTCCAGCCAATACGATTATGCGATAAATAGATTAAAATATTTAGGTATTTAAAAAACCTTAATTTTATGCTGGTTAAATAATATAACGTAGCAACTGACACGCGCTTGCCGATTTACTTCACTCAATTCCTGAGGAACCTTTCAAGTTTTTAAATCATCTCAGTTAGCTTCAAGTGGAACAGATCAGTTATCTTTGAACTGAGTGACGCAAGCAGAAAAAAAACAGAAGAAAATAAACAAATGAATGATGGTTGACGAAACACAAATACGTGTGTAAATAGCTATAAACATTTGAATTTAGAATACCTAATCAAAGAGGAGTATTTGTGATTAAAGTGGATCTAACATAATTATGTCTTTATTGAATGAAACAAAGAGACGTGTGAGTGAAAGTAAGGGACTTGTAGTGAATGTAAGTTGCGTGCTGTAGATGATGCAGTGCTTATTGCAATATCAGAATGCAGGTTGCATTCAGTAGTCATCACTATGAAAGAAGGATGGGAAAATAATGGTCTAAGTCTGAATGCGAGTAAAACAAAAGGTTCTGGTATTTAAAAGACATAAAGAAAGAACAGAACGCGGATATTACACAAGAAGAATGAAAAAAAGATGCATGCTGTGGAGATACGATCTCATCGTAGCGTATGCGGAGTCAGCTGATTGAATAAACAATAAAGAAATACACAGAATGGCAGATACTAGCGGGGATGTCACAGTGAAAATTACGAAGAATGTACTCAGTTGTTTTGGATACGTTGAACGAATGAACGATGAAAGAATGCCAAAAAAGATTTATGAATCAAAAGTGAGCAGTAAGAGAGGTAGGGGCAGACCTCGGTTGACCTTAGAAAACACAGTATATTGGAGAAAGATCACATGAAAACCTCCCGGAGAGCACGTACGAAGGTTGATGACAGTTGAGGCGATAGAGGTATACAGGGACCGTAGCGTTTGGCGCTCCGTTCTCTCTGAGCATGATGTACAAAATCATGATTCGAACAGTTCTTTTATAAGGCAGTGAATGCTAGCCAGCATTATCTTGGCACACTTAGGAGCTTTACCTTCTAAATTTTGAGGTAGATGTTTGTAGCATAATGCTGTCAGGCATACGTAACAAAATCATTCGCAGTAGTCTTGGAGTCCATAACAATGAGGATATGTTCCAAGAGTATTATATATTATTTATAAATGCATAATATATTTTATAAATTAGTAAGTAGGGGGCCGTTCAAGTATTACGTAAGCAGATTTTTTGCAATTATTGACCCCCCCCCAATATGTCATAAAAAATAAGCAATCCTCTTATAAATATTTCATTGAAAACGTCAAAAATAAGCAAACCCAAGACCCCCGCGCCCCCTACAGTGCTTACGTAATATTTGAACGGCCCCTAATAATAATAGTCCACCTATCACTAATAAACAAACTCCATTCCCTCTTCTCTTCTTCATTTAATTTTCCATATTTACCATAGTTCCTTCCCATTAACCGGTGACCACTGACCACACCTGGGCCATTATTTACTTATGTTTTGTTATTAAAGGGCCAGAGATCAATCCTGATGATACATTATATTAAAATACTTTAAATTTTCTAAGACAACTATAAAATCAAATATAATAATAATATAATATACAAAATAATAATTATAATGTGTGAGGAACGGAATGTCTTAACACTAGGTTCTCTCTGCCTTTCCTGCTGTGTGCGGAAGACAGCGGGAAGCTGATTTACTTTTGTTTTAATCATAATTTCATTAACATTTCTACGATGTTACATAAAAGTCCAGCCCGCTCAGTAAACGTATTGTGACAAGAGACGACTAAATAGATCGGTACTTGAAGCAATTTAATTTTGTTTAATGGTATCGTAAATCCTATATTGGTTTTGGTTTACGATTGCGGTTCGAACGACTGACTGCAAAATTTTAAAAGCAATTTCTGATAAATATATAGTAAAGCTTCTTTTTTGTGAAAAATATATATTAATTATGTATTCTTTTATGTTGTCATGTATTTTAGCTAGTAATATAATAATAATAAATAATAATTAAGTGAGACCAGTCGTGGCGAAGGGGCGCAAAGTGTGACTGTAAAATCGACTATTTGTGGGTTCGATCCTCATTCGAGGAGATGAACCTCTGGTGTCGAGGCAAAGCGCAGCGTTGAGTTCTACCACTCAACACGCAATGCCTCCAGAAGTGGGGAATGGAGTGCCTTAACACTAGGTTCCCTCTGCGTACCCTGCTGTGTGCGGGATACAGCGTGTAGCTGATTTAATTTAATTATAATTATAGTGTAAAATAAATGAGTCTTATATTTTATTTTAAAATTTACTTCATTATTCATGAATGTTACATTATATAAGCATGAAGCTGAAAAAAAAATAAAGTGGCTATAATTCCGTGGCAACTAATTTTAATACAGTTTTGTTGTTTTACTTTGTTTCCTGGTAGTACCTATGTACAATATTAATATTATTATTTTAATATTTAATTAACTAAGTGGAAAGGTTATCTAACAAGGTTATATATTCCCAGGCTATATGCAAGCGGTCGCGCGGTCGTATTTAATTATCGCGTCAACCGAATAGTGCTACAGCCGTAGGCGTATGTTCCAACGTTACATCGAATCTTTAAATAGTATAAAGTCAACACATATCCCTACTCTATACTTTTTAATTGCCGATTTGTTGTTCTATTTAAATAAATGACAGTGTAGTTCAATATTAGAAAGTATTTTTTATTTATTAGAATTAGAATTATTAATCAACATATCGTTTACAATATTAAGACATTTCAATTAAAGTAGTAAATTAATCAGACCAGTCGTGGCGCAGGGGCACAAAATGTGACTGTAAAATCGACTGGTTGTGGGTTCGATCCCCACTCGAGGAGATGAAATATTTATTAACATTTATATTTTCATTTCTTCGCTCTGGTGTCGAGGTGAAGCGCGGCGTTGAGTTCCGCCACTCAACACGCAATGCCTCCAGAACTCGGCGGAAAGTGGGGAACGGAGTGTCATAACACTAGATTCCCTCTGCCTATCCTGTTATGTGTGGCATACAGCGTGAAGCTGATTTAATTTAATTGAATTTTAATTATAGTGTAAAATAAATGAGTCTTATATTTCATTTTAAAATTTACTTCATTATACGGACGCCACGAATGTTACATTATATAAGTTTTTAACTGGCTTCGGAGGATATTATAAATTTGTTATTTGCAGCTGGAAGTTGATCGGCGACGGATTTGCAAACTTTTCCAATTTCTCTAAATTTCCCATACAAGAGAACTATTGCTGGGGTACTTTTTAATTAAATATAAATATTTTTTAGAACTGCAATTGTTTCTTTTTGTTTTATATTTCTTTAAGATTTAATTATAGGTATATAATATAATTTTAAAGAGACCAATTCCCTACATTGAATATAAACAAAGAAAAAAATTCCATCATTAGTTTTTATCTATCTGTCTATTATACGCCTTTCACGCAAAAACTACTAAACAGATTTTGATCAAACTGTCGTGTTTTGTAGCTATTAGTCCTTTGTAACATATAAACTATAATTTATTTTGAAATCTAGGTACCTACTATCAAATTTTAGCAGCCCGTTTAATATATAACGAATATAAAAGGTAGTTAGCACGGTGAGAAACTCCTGTTGACGTAAAAAATGTAGTTTGATGTGAAATCCTAGCAGCCTTTTTTTTGCATGCATTTATGCAGATTGCTCATACGGAAGGCCTGCCTTACGGATGAGCGGTACTGTGGGACTCACCGGTGAAATCGATCCTACCCACTAAAACCCAGCAAAAACCCTCTCCACCAAAATGAGACACCGCAGGATCGCCCGCGCTTACTACTACGACAAGTAAAAATAAAATAAAATCCTAGCCCAGCGTTAAGAGATATGAATATAACGCTTTAAGATGAGCAGTGCAGTGAGCTCTTTTTGATGATATTTGTAAATTGAAGATTTGGAACACCTAATATAAAATGTATAGGGTCTTTCGAGGCAAGTTAGCGCACTTTGACCTTTGGAGGCTCACTGTGAAATATAATAACCATAATAGAAATAAACATTTATTATTCTATAAACCTAAATAAAAAGAAAATAAGTATGTTTGAGTTTTCTCAAAACATGAAAAAAGCTAACTTGTACGTTGTATTCCGTACACAGAGAGAGTCTAATGTTAAAACTCTCCGTTTCACGTTTTCCGCCGAATTCTGGAGACATTATGTGTTGAGTGGCAGAATCCAACTAAAGTTTTATTCATAGTTTATAAAAATATTTTTTTACGTTCACGAGTACCTCTATATAACAAATCATTTAACATGTAAAATAAAAATGGATACCCTAATGTTTGAATGTTTCTGCATTCTTAATGAAGCAATTTGCATGCTACGTGACAACTTGAAATATATGTATGAAAATATCTACATAGTACATACATACATACATATATGTATATATATATAATATATAGGATGGAATCGTTTGCGCTACTTTTACGGGAGCAGCATATAGGGTCAAATATTTCGAACCCATATCTAAAAAAAAATATCAAGATTCCTCTACAGTTAAGACGTAGGGTTCTTTTTTCATTTCACGATTTTTATTTATACTTTATTAGGTGTGACGCCGTTGCGAAAAAATACCCAATAACGTAAACGCTTACCACTACTTTCATTTTCTAAAAATATGCCAGAACGAGAAAGGGATATCTCTCCCTCTATTCTACGCAATTGCCTATTTTTTATAATAAACCTAAACAACCTTCAACCTCACCGCCAATACCTTCGACTCGATTTCGTGAATGAGACGTGTGCGATGTTGTCGCTACGATAGGTCATTCTTAACAAATGGCGTTTTATTTTACAACGATAATTTTATTGTTTTGTTTGAAAAAATATCTTTTTTAATTTTTGACACAATCTCTTTTGTTTTAATTGTATTAGGCGTTCGTAGAATGGTTAAACTATGCTTTCATTTAAAGTGGTGATGACAAAAATACTCTGGATATTGTCTTTTAATCGAGTTTCTACATAGAATTTAAAGATAATGTTGTATCGATTCTAACTGCTGCTTTCAAATATATTGCAAGCAGACGTTTGCATAAAAGTTTAAGCGCAAATTTAAAACAAATATTTGAAAACTTGCATAGAACTTTACGAGTTTCAAGACTATGTAACAAAAAGTTGAAACTTACCATTCTTTTTGTAAAATATGAGCTCCAGTTTAAGTTCATGTTTAGAATCCAGGGCGGAGTCTATTTCGTGGCGGTGCTCTTCCCGCGTGTCCGGTCCATGCAGGAATTTACAGGCGCATCCCTTTTGCATGATGTGCGCCCGAGCCCACCCCGTCAGTTCACAGAAGCCATCAGAGCAGTACACGATGGGGTAAGATGGTACTTGTGCGTTGCCCAGAACGAAGTTGCTGTCTGGAGGAAAAGTTTATCAATTAGATATATTTTTAAAATAATTCTCGTAAATGTTGTGTATTTTGTTTTATATACGGGTAATTCCTTAATTGTAAAAAAAAATCTGTTTGCAATTGTATAATTGGAAACAGAATTATATTTCAAAAACGTTTTTTTTATTTGTTTTACTTAAAAGGGGATACGGCCAATATTACTGAAAAGCAAGAATTTGGGACAGCATCGGTTCTATTATACTACATACGGAATCTCTATTTTTTTGGTAATGTAACAATTCTTAGAGCAATTCCTACAAATATAAAACAAGTATATTAAAAGATTCGTTAAAACAGCAGAGACAATGAACAAATGTATGTAGCGTACCAGCACTATATAATTTAATCCAATTATTTCGCTAAATTAATCTAAATACGGATCCCCTAAACGATATATATGCGTGTTGTTTTAACAGAATATAACGTTAAATTACCGGCTAATTGAATTCCATAACCCAATCTAGCTTTGTTCGTAGATGTTAATGTTCGAGTTACAGTTTGAGGCTTCGAGCAAGTTTAAATTGCCCTCTCACAGGCATATCAGCTGATGGAATATATCATACAGACGATCCCTTTACGACATTCTATTGTTATAATTTTTGGAGCACACAATTTAAATGTATCTGTATAGTAAATTAATTCAATAAGCCTAATCTAATTCTACAACCACAAACATGTGGCAAATAAAACTTAGTCACAAATAACACCTTAAATAATGCCTTTGAGTAAATTCATTTACTTGTATTTAAAATAAAAGCTGATTAAGTGCGAATTGGATTCGCCCTCCGAGGGTTCCGTACCACTTTCAAGATTGTAGGTCAACGGGGATAAATGTAAGTCTGCGTATTTTTTTTTGGTCGGTTTCCTGGAGGCGTGGGTTCGAGTCCCGCTACGTTCAAATTTTTATACGTTTTCTAAATAAGTATTTTTCTTTCCTAAGTGTGGAATGACACTTTAAAAATGTTTAAAAATATATTTGTGTTTATTTACAAAGTTATATTTGTGTTTATTTCATACAAAATATGCAGAATACTTAAATAAGTATCTAAATAGAAAACGTATAAAAGTTGGAACGTAGCGGGACTCGAACCCGCGCCTCCTGGAAACCGACCAGGCGCTCTGACCACTAAGCCATGCGTTCTCGCCAAGCTACGTCGAAATTTTTATACGCTTGTCACAACTTATTTATGCTGTTAGCATCTCTGTAGGGAGATTTTTACAAATTTCCGCTACCCAAAGAATTATCTTTATATACTATATTTTACTTAGATACTTTTTTCTGAACTAGTGCTACCTGTAGATGCTAGCTGCCCAATTTGATAATCTTAGGCCAACCGGAAGTACACTTTCAATTTTGATTGTTAAAAAATCTCAGAACTGTACATTTGTGGTTAAATCCTAAAAAAATGCCTTAAAGGGCGCAAAATTTTATATAGAAGCAGCTAGTTCAGTGATGTATCAGATAAAATGGCTTTAGGTAAGCTAAGCCTAAATTTCAGAAACAGCTCAAGACTTCCAATTTTTACGGAACTCTAGGTGGACGAGCCCAATTCGTTCTTTTTCGGTTTTTTTCGTATATTTTCTTGGAGACGTACTTCGAATTCACAATTCACAATCTTCTCATGTGCAGTTACACATTTTTTTATGATTTTGATTTATACCCAAAGTACCTTCATATCTGTACTTATAGTTGGCGCCAACCTAGTTTTAGTAAACCACCTCGAAATGCAATTGCAGCACTATTAAAATCATTATTTGAGTCCGGTCAAAATGTAAAAAAAGTTACAGCCTTTATTGGTTGAGAATAAAATTAATTTTGGTTTCAAATTAAATTTATTTCAAAGCGCCATTTTATTTCTTAAACTTTAACGAACAATAATTAAGTATTTTTTTGAAAATCAAGCTGCTTTTAAGTAACCTTTAAGAAATTATTTACGTCATATAGAGCAACTTTCTATAATTTTCATATTTTTTTGATAAGACACTGCAGGTGACATCGTGGCCTTAACGGTAAGTAGACCGTAAAAGCTCTTAGAGAAATAGTAGTACTCCGGCTTTTAAATATTTAAACTGGATATACTTAGTATGATTTAAAACTTGTTAAACCTAGTATCATTTATAAAAAAATAAATAACATTTTAAAAAGCTATCCTATGAAAACTTTAGAATTGTATAAATTTATATTTACATAGATTATCATATCATAGAATGTAATAATCTATATGTATATAATACTCTTCCGTTTTGAAGTGACTTATAGAGTGACAAAGAACAGGCCTGGACAAAACTTGGATTTAGAATAGTGAAATTTACATCACTAGAAGGTGATTTCCCGAAATTCCTACCAGAACGGAAAAGACGGTTTACGGCCGGCGTGGCTAGTTCTTATATTTCATACAAACGTTTAATGTACTTATAGTAGTAATTTATATGACCATTTTTTATATGATTCTATTATTTCTCCAAAATTTATGTATTCGGCTTCCAAGAAAACGAAAAGATCACAATGTTAATAGTTAATTAGGCAAATACATGATCTTCTTTTTCAAGCTTTGTAATGTAAATATTATTATTATTACATAGGCAACATATAAATGGAAATATTTATAAGAAATAGATAATAATATAAACATATAAATATTGAGGCCGGTCGTGGCGCAGCGGCACGAGGTGTGACTGCAAAACCGACTGGTTGTGGGTTCGATCCCCACTCGAGGAGATGAAATATTTACTTAAATTTATATTTCCATTTCTTCGCTCTGGTGTCGAGGTTAAGCGCGGCGTTGGGTTCTGCCACTCAACACGCAATGCCTCCAGAATTCGGCAGAA
Organism: Heliconius erato x Heliconius himera; assembly: GCA_013421005.1. Lineage (NCBI taxonomy): Eukaryota > Metazoa > Arthropoda > Insecta > Lepidoptera > Nymphalidae > Heliconius > Heliconius erato x Heliconius himera. The sequence continues at coordinate 48,227 of JAATLQ010037973.1, read as the reverse complement.
AGTGGGGAACGGAGTGTCTTAACACTAGGTTCCCTCTGCCTACCCTGCT